>JAQGAE010000986.1:0-27222 GCA_034696685.1 Julus scandinavius | reverse complement strand
TAAGCTAGTTATTAACCACTATTTATTACACACCAATTCAGTTAATAAATAGAGATTAATAGAGAGGTAAATCAAGGCTTGAAAACTACGAGCTTGTCAAATACTTGTGTATTTATACAAATATAGTATGAATTTAATAATAAAAAATAATGAAAACGTTCAATATTATACACTGTTGTTTTTTGTGCTTTCTTTAACCCTTTCATCACACGTTTGAAATCGTCCATCGCCTTTTATAACAACCGAAGTGGAGATCTTTTATGTATTCGTTCATTTTGAATGAAACACAGTTCAGTTTTGCCACTTTACCATCCAAAAAAGGCATCAAACTTGCATGGCCTCCGCTTGACCCTCATCCAAAATGAGCAGAACTTGATCAGCCCTTGACCACCATCTCTACCGTTAGCTCAAGCCATTCTTGGCGCAATCACGGGTCTACCCGTACGCGATTTATGAGATCATTAGCAATTCTGGCGTTACTTCTCCTGCTTTTGAGGCAGCCATATTCCCCCTTTTGCCAATCCGGTGGTCACTGAGTGAATGAAACTAAACGAGGCAAAATGTGAGCAGAATCCTAAGCAGTTTTCGCATTTCCCCTTGTAAAATCCACACTCGAACCCTGGATTTATTGAAAAGGCAAATACGGGCAACTGGTGATTCGAAACGGAGAGAATTCCCCCCTCCAAATCACCCCTTTGTCTAATCTCATTTCTCCACCCGAAGAAATGGCAATCATCCGTGCGTTGCGTTGCCAGTACACGCAGTGCCAAACTAGACGTATTGGTGGTACTGTTTGCCAGAGTATTTATGACAGAAATCTAATCATATCTGTCCATGACTGGAATAATAATCATAGAGCAATAATTTCACTTTTTAGCATAAACTTTCTAAGCTACCTTTGCTGATTTTTTTATACACAATATACGCACGGTGCATTGTGATATATATTACACGAATTCACATAAAAATAAATTTGATATTCAGGTTTAAAAAAAAAATGAACTATATTTCAAAACTTTCGTATATTGAACTTCGAAAAAAAATATATGATATGAAAGTTACCAACAGTAGTAGTTTTTTGTCGTTTTCTTATAAAATTGTATTATACATTATACACAGCATGGTCTATTTGGTATCGATTCGTAGAACTGAAATGATTATACTGGGTACAATTTTGGAAAAGAGTAAACAAGTTATAAAACAAAAATCCTGAAAAATGAATTCATTCATGAACTACCACATTGAATTGATAACTACGCGGTTCCTTGGGGCGTTATTTTACCACTAATCAAGCTTTTGGTATTCAGCAGCGAAGGAATTTCAGAATCATCTTTGTGTACAAAGAAAACAAAATTAATGTTGATTGTTTCTTTAAAAGAAAAACAGAAAACGTTACTTAAGTTAACATCCTTATCACCACAAAATAGAAGTTGCATTACTTTTTTAAAAGCAGTATAAAAAAAATCGGCTTAAAGGGCAATATTGAAAACCCTTTTTCATTTTTAAATTTAAAATATTTTACTAAAACTAACAATAGTACATGTATCATGAGTATTCAGTCTTAGTCAAGGAGTTCCTGAATACTTGCATTTACTAACAAATGAACTGAACCTCAAACTCATAAATCAATACTTAATACAAATCGCATTTAATTATTGGATTCATGCACTATTACATCCCAATCCTACACATATCCAAAAAACTTTCTTTTACTGGCTTGGGAAACCTCCTAATAAATACAATATATTCCGATACTTTAAAACCTAACTACTTTCTTTACCCTAACATGATATTATCTACCTTAGATAGCGAATCAGTAAAAGTAGGATGGTACCTAACTTTTAATAATTTTAAAATAGTACATGCTACAAACATTACAAACATATTAACACCAATCTACAAACTCAATAACCATATTTCCACCTAAATATTCCATTTTTACTAAAAAAAATTCATATTACAATGTCTTATAAACTCATATTAAATTAAAACATAAAAAGGTATTTTTCAACCCAATAGACAATATAATTGCATACTATGTAATACCTCACCACCTAATATACTACTGTATATACATCCAAACCCAATGTGACAAAAACACCATTCCCAATATTTCCAATAAGAATAACATTGCAAATTACATTCTGACAAACAATTTCCAACCTCACATATGGTCCATCTATAATAATGAACTTGTACATTAAATTTCAAATTGCTAAGCAGAAGTAATAGGAAACACTTCCACACAATTTACAAAATGTAATATCCTTAATATAGACGGCAAACATTAACCTTCCTGTAGAATTTCATCATCACCTTCCACATCTTGATGAGATGCAATTTAAGGGGATATACAAAATATGATAGTCCCATTCTGTAACAAGGCATCCATATCTGCGTTTGATTATGGCTGCTCTTGACCCTGACTCTTTAATTATTTCCAAACTTTTTCAGATTTATTTTCAGATGCCATGGTTTGCTATCGTGTTGCAGTAAATCCAGTTCGTCAATTCGTTATCGCCATGGCAACACATTTGCCATTTTGTCGATGTAGCAAGGGCGAAAAGGATGGGATGCCGCAATCCCAGCAATCATTTTCAGTTTAGGGCAGCCTCAGATTAACTTTTGGATTTCGTTCTCGTTTTTTTCTTCTTTTTTTGTTTTAAACGATTTTAAAGCTCTGGGATTGGTAGCACATCGATCTCGTTTTTTCATCTGTTTTTCTTCTTTCTGCTTGATTAGAATCGACAATGCACAACCTCGCAGAATGTTGCAATTGATTTCCACGAATCCGCCAACTAAATTAAACTTTAAAATGCGGCGAGTGTTGATAGTTTTGTTTGTTCAATGTAAGCAGGTATGTCCCTGCGGGGCTCAAATTCAGTGCGATTAAAGTTTAAAATCAACTCGCCAAGTTTCAGAATGTTGATTGCTTTTACAGGTTTCTAAATTATTTGCACGAATCGGTAGCAGTTACATCAGGTAGGTTTCTCTAAACGAGAAAGAGTAATTCTGAATCTTTCCAAAAATCCTCAAATTCTACAGTCCACTTACGTGACTTTCTACAAGTGTGCAGGAAATCACATATGACAAGCTCTGATTATCAAGAATTTTTGGCTATGAAAGTTATCGTAAATTTACATTTTTCAAAGATTTACAAAATCTCACATAGTATGCAGTCATGTACAATACTGTCGAAAATTTGTCACAGTCAAATTGTGATTAGTAAACCATACAATATGCCATTAAAAAACTACGTCCTCAACAGGGGGTTAGGGGGTTCTGCGGGCACTTGGACAGGGAGGGAGGGGGAAGTCATTATGGACATCCACTAATGATGGTATTTTCAGTTTTTGTATTTTACTTGAATTTTAAAGGTTAGTGAAAGGGGAAATTTACACCAGAAGAAATGTATCCCCAGTTCCAAATGTACTTGACTTTTTAAAACTTCAAGTAAGTAGGGAATTATGCCTAACTTTGCGTTAAACACCATTTTTATGCTAGAATTTCCACTTTAGGTCCGGAAATTTTGTTAATCCGAAATATCTGGAAAACTGTTGTGGAATTGGTAGCAAGGCGAGTGCTTGGAAATTTATAGGATGGACATTTGTATGTTCCAATAAATTTTCTGGACACCTTACTTTTTAGCAAAATCAAGGACGTCTATCAGGGAGGGTCCGGGCTAAAATGGACACCATGAGGGCGAGGGGGAAGGGGGGTTGTTATTCAATTTTTGAAGAAATTCTAGGGATGTCTATTTTGAATGGCCCCTAAGCATCTAATTAAAAAGTGTCCAAGAAACATTAGTAAATTCGGCCATGAAAAGCCATCCATATTCATGGAATAAACTCTTGATTTTGTTATTGCTTCTTCCTGAAATGGAAATGATGACATGTTGCATTAGTTATTTTAGTCTGTCCTCCCCTACATTTTTTTCTTCATATTACATTGGCAACCTGCATAATGCATACAGGAGTCTAATAAGCGAGAATGATCCTTCTTTCATCGTGCAAGAAGGTTTTGTATGATACCAAATTCATGGTGCAAGTGTGCTTATCGCCACAGCAGAAGAGGCCTTTGTGTTTTTCTCCCCAAAAATTCGAGTAAAAATGAGGAAGCCTATCTTTCGTTTGTGTCCATACACTATATGTAGTGTCTCGGTTTGCCACCATCAACATAACTCGAGCATTTTTTGCTCTTTTTCTCTCTATCTTCTTATTGTCCCACAAGTGCCACCTGCATTCCGATAAGGTGTTCATACTCCGGTGCACCGTAGTGTGACATACGTGGCATAGCACATTTCGCCGCTTTATTGCGGGCACATTTGAAACTGCTGCGTCGAGGAGATAAAAATAAAATCGACCTAAAATGATGTAAAGTCTGAAATTATAGAGGCTTAGTGCTATGGGCGGTGCATTTTTCTCATACGCCAGCGCTGCTCAAAACTGTTATTTGAAACACAGGCAAGTGTTGCGCGGGTGTCTGTTGTTGCTTGCGTATCGCACCTCTCTTTGGAGGAATCCAATAATCGCTATATTTATACCATAAAAGCCATTTTTATTTTCTGCTCTTATGCTTCGCTGATACGGAGTTATTGCTCGGATTGGGTGCAGTAAGCCTAGCCGTGAGTGCAATCCCGCTTTTAATGCTAACTTTATTTCTATTTTGGAAAGCTCAGGAATTTACAATTAGCCATCAGTGGAGAGGAAGTGATAAAGCGGGCTTCACATCATGTGCCGTAAATCGGCAAGAATTTACCGGGAATTATATTGTGTTTTAGTGTTTCTCCACATATATGTGCTATTTCGGCAGCCATATTGGCTACCGAATTGTTAGAAAATGTTGGGCCTTCCCTTAGTTCCAGTAAAGTGCGGAAACTATGAAATATTAAGTCATGTGGTATTAATTGCCTGATGAAATAATATAGTTAAGAATTACTTGATGAAATGCATACAGATATTTTCAGTTTTTAATTGGGACTTGACAAACATAGGCAAGTGAAATAAAGATGTCTTAAGGTGCGTTTCCACGTGAGATTAACTCTCGCGAGTTACTGGTCACATCTCGTATTCCACAAAATTTCCAAATTTACCTTTGCAGCTAAATTTGGAAATTTTGTGGAATACGAGATGTGACGAGTAACTCGTGAGAGTTAATGTTTGAACAAACATTAAAAAAACCATAAATATAATCATCTTGACAGCTGCTCTTAAAATTCGAACATGGTTTGCATTTTGCGAGCTGCTCTCAGTGTCAGCTCTCGGTCAGTAACACGCGCATTTTTGCACGTGCTACATTAAGAACTGTTATAGAGAGCATCTGGAGAGTTTCTCTCACGTGGAAACGCACCTTTACAGATCATACTTGGTAGGTCACATGATCACATCAAGACCACTAGTCAGAGAATGGATTTACAAAACACCTCACTCTTTACAATATTGTATTTTAGATGTCCCTAGCAGTCGTAATATTTCATTACCATGTAAAAGAAAATTTAAACTTCTACAAAAATGCAGATAATCCATATTTTAGTTCTGTGAGAGAACCAACCATGAAGCATATTGCATCCTGATTATCCCTGTCCATTCTGACGTCACTTAATTCCAGCTGCAGTATATGTAATATTTGCGATAAGAAAGCCCATTGGCTTAAAGTTGTTTCTATTTGTCATAAGCTGATTAGACCTCGAAGCCGATTGCCGTTAAATCCAGATCCGAGTTTAACATCAGCCAAATGCAGCGGTTTACAAAAGGCTTTCCCCTTTGCCGCTCCTGTCCCTCAATGGGTTAGATGTCTGCCAATTTATCACAAACTGGACTCGAGACGATTTATTCGAAGCCAATTGTATACCAGGTTGTAATCTGGTAAAGTTGGACATTTGCCACGAGTAATTGCTGTAAACATTTCTACACAATGATGCAAATGACACTGCATGAATTAATAAAGACTATAGGTACACTAAAGTGGTTCGAAAGATTTCTGTGCTTGTCCACTAGCTCAATTTCTACTTGCAGAATTAAAAATGACATCACATTTTAGAAGTAGATTTAGATTGGAATAATATATGTAAATTCTAGACACAAAAATAAATGGTTTTGGCAATTACGTGAAAGTACGAATTCTTCTATAATAAGTACGTGACCTAATGCATTACGTTTTTGCAATTCCAATTCCAGTAATATTATTTCTCATTTAAACATAATCATTAATTTTAGATAATTTGAGAGAAATAGGTGGCTTATTTGAAATTCAATATATATTATAAGAGCAACTGTGCAAGACCACTATACCCAAAACGAAGAATTAACCAAAATGACAATTAGTTTTAAAGATTAGTTTGAGACAATAATTGGGAATTTTAATCTACAGTGCATTATTTTTTATTATTTTTAATTCACACAACTGCATGCTTGCATCTCTTCATTTTATTTCCAATCAGGTGTATTATTAACTGGAGAATTAACAAAATTGCGTTATCATCATCAGTTTCTGACTTTCCTTAAAACCAATATTACCAATATTTGGAATTTCTAGAACTTCAAAAGAACTTTTAGCTATGGTTCCAATCGTCAACAAAATGTGTATTGCTAAATTGTGAATATTTCTATATGTTAGCCAGACTTTCCATTTGCATATAGCAAAGAGTATTAAACCTGAGGCCCACAGGCCAATTATAGCCCAGACACTCTTTCTTAATGGCTCATGCCCCACACCGTAGAATTTTTTTTTATTTAAAAAATGCCTCCATTTTTTCTGAGGTCAGACACTCGATAAAGATAACTTGGAATTGGCCGGGTAGTGGTAACACTATCGGCCTTTCATTCAGGAGACCTGGGTTCAATTCCCGGGTCGCCTACCATAACCGTGGTTTTCTCAGTTTTTCGCAGTTGTTTCCGGGTAAATATCACGATAGTTCCTCTAAAATCGGCCATGACCGTGCTCCTTCCTCTCTTCACATCTATAATAAATTTCCAAAACATGCAACCAAACCAAAAACTATAATCCCAACTGCCAGGTAACTAATTTTCTCCTGGTTTTCGCGAATGAGAAGGACGTGAGCAGATAAAGGCGTTGTCGCACAGGTCAATTTCTGTAATGATCTGTGGCCTGCTACAATCTATAAAACACCATGGATACACTAGAAGGCATGCAAAATGAAGAATGCAAATGTCACCATCTCTCACTCTCACAATAAATTAGAAGGAAAGTCTTCCATGAACTATATGTAGTTTAATATAAACCTAAGAATTATAAATGATAATTGACTCACCAATTTCTGCTGGCACCATCTGTACGGGAATTGGAGCACTTGGTAACAAGTTATGTTTTTCCAAAATTGCAACTTTAGCTCGATGTTTTGCTCCTGCAAAATGTACTTCCAGTTGATTTTGAGATGTCACTGCGCAGTTGCACACCGTACACACAACTCCTTGCGATTGTCCGCCATCAGTCGTGTTTTCCAATATAATTTTAGTATCACTCTCTAATGGACTGAAAGGAAATTTCAATTAGTACCATATTTAGATACGTGATTTCAAGATGAAATATTAATACGAGGATGACAAAATAAAATTAAAGCATTTTGGAAAGAATGTTTGATTAATAGACATTTAGATATATTCTTGCATAGTTTTGGACAATGAAAGCACACTTTGTATTCTAGTAATCAAAAGATATACCTATTACATTATACCGTAAGGGTTATACCAATAGGTATAATAATGATGTTTTAGCATTTTTCATATCTTTTCAAGATATTGTGATATTGACTAGGATAACCATAGCGTTTTTATTTATGATTTATAAACCGTTAAATTTGGGAAATACTCATAGGACATATTTTTCTATATAAAAGTAAGCTCTGGTCAACGTTTAAACAATTTATTTTGTCCAAAAATGACAAAAAGTTGCAAATTCCGACTATATAAGACTTACGTTCTTGTCCATTTATTTGTCACTGCATTATAGAATCCTTTGGGCAGTGGCGTTTGACCCTGAATTCGGCGTTGATGGTTCCGTCCTCTATAATGCTGTTGTGCTTGCACATCTGAATTAAAAGCGAGGTCACAGAATTTGCAGTAAAGACCAAAAAGCTTAGCATCAAAAACTTTGTCTTCTGGCAGCTGAAAATATATTTGAAATTTCACAAGTTATGACAATTTAAAAATGGAATTATTGCACAGTAAGAAGGGTTGGTCAAATGCATGCATTCTGTTTACCGAATAACAAATTTCTTACATTTGATTTTTTCACTTGTTTAGTTTGCAACGTTTCAGATGACGAGCGATTTTTTTCTACGATAGGTCCAGCATTTGACGGCTCAAGATCTGGCTTATTTTCGTTCATAAAATTTTTAACTTTTTTCAAGTGATTTTTTCCTGCATAATGGGCCGAGGCTTGAAATGGGCTGTTTAATCGAGTTTCGCACAATTTACAAAATAATGGTTGCATAAGGGCTGCCAAAGCAGGGATTTCTCCATTCGTTGTGGCATCCATAATGTTGATTATTTTAAAAACCAGGAGCCGAATATTTAAGCCAATTCATACAACCATGATTCTGTACCAATCAGTGCATCATAAGGTTGAGGAATGAATGTCCAACTGTTATCTGAAAGGATAAATGCATGTAGTCATGATCCATCTATACATGTTTTATTTGCAAGAAGAAAAAAATGTCAACAGTTATCTAGTAATCCTAATTAGCTAAACAATCACTATGAGAGCATAAAACACTCAACAACCAACTATATATTTTCATAATTTATATTTACGCTTTCCCGATTGTATGCAATTTGTGCTTTGCGGCACACCAGGTATTGAGATTTAAAGTACGTATCACCAATCAACGTCTGTTGCTGATATGCCACTATGTGAACAAATCATTTCATATTGTGTGTAAATTAAACATAAACAAAACATGCGCCGTTAATTTTAATCTAATTAAGGTAATAATATCATATCGAAAATTTAAAGGGCTAACAGCTGATGTCGTTAGAGAAGAACCATTCATTACTATAATGTAGATGCTGTACCTTTCATAATGCCCATTTTACTTACTTGTAACTGTCGACCTTAGATCTCAAAATGCTAATAACTGTTAACTGAAGTAATATCAGTTTAATATCATTTATTATCGAAGTAGAATTACTTTTATAGTCAAAGCATCAACGCCATATTCCTGAATTTACCCGGCAAGACGGCAGAGCATGACCTCTGGCGGTAAAGGAAAACATGAACTGCGGCGCTTTTGCAAAAAGACAGTATTTCTAATCGAATTATTTGAAAATTGATTCATGCAATAAAATATCATAGTTTAAGCATTTTTAGGAATGAAAATAAACGTTATTTTTGTTAGGAATATACTTGAAAATAAAAACAATGGATTTGAGAACTGAAAAAGGAGCAATGCCGCAATGTCTAGAGCTATCATATTCAAATTGCAATTTCCCGCCATTTTTTCTATTTTTTTCTAACCTAAGAAACTTTTAATATGGCGAAGTTATTAAAATTGAACACGTACGACCTAGGTTTTCAGAAAAAAAATGTTAAAGGAGCTTTCTTTAACAAACGAATTATTAATGAGAAAACTTGTAACTTCCGCACTCATAATGTCTGCACTTTTGCATGAAACGCACTGCATGGAGATGGACTTATTCTTAAAAAGAGGTTTTACTATTTTATAAAATTGAATATTAGTTAACATTTTAGTCATAATAAAATTTAGGACATGGTAAAACTTAACCATTGACGAATCACAATATCTATGCCCATGTTTGTGCAATATGTGCATTGAATAATAGTTCTAGCAAACTAAAAACATTGTCAGTTATTTAGTGATTCAGATTTTAAGCAATGTATTAATTCTTAATCGAGTGATTCGGTCATATGCCTGAAAATGCAGTAATTGACGAAACATTAAAATTTGACAAAGCATTTACTGAGATATGTGCAATATGACATACAGAACATTTTGCATCAATATTGAAAAACGCTTAGATTCAATTCAATTTAACCATTGATTGTGCAATTATTAAATAAGAAATACGCCTACTGATACAAAAATCAAAATTTAGATGACACAATGAAGCTTTTAAAAACAAACAAAAACAGACTTGATTCACGTATTAAATGCTGTGAATGTTACAAACGATAATGCTACAAAACATCAATGGAACGACGAAACAAGATATGAAATAAAAACGTTGTATCGAGTGAAAAATTCCTTATATTTTTGCATCGTTTGTGAAAGTGGAAGCCCGTTGAGTGCGTTTAAATTATAAATATTTTACAATGATTTACTAGTTTACAAAACATTATTAAACAGTGGTGTACGTGAAATGTGCAGACAAACGTTATGAATAAATGAAGATTACGACTTTTAAGATGTATACAAAACGTAGGCTGAGAGTAGTTTCATTTTGTATATACACAAAATACATTAATCAAATATGGTGCTGTCATTGCAGCACATACATGGCACCATCAATAATATAATGCCATCGATTAAAACAGCTCCAACTGGATAGTTGTACATCTACCTCACCATACTGTACATCGTTTCTCTGGATGCATTTTGCTGTTTAAAGGGCAGTTAAAATCCTTGGCGAATTCAGGAGTATTTGATGCCACACCATTCACTCTTCAAAGAGATAAAACGATAGAATACAAAATTAAATCCCATTCAGTAATGATTCATTATTCTGAAAAAGAATTATCAAGCTGCTATTTTGAATTAAAAAATACAGTGGAATCCACTTAAGAAGTTTTCTCCTTTAAGGAGTCACATATTTGTGCAGTTCCCTTGTATAAGGCTTCCCCGTTAAAAATGTTTTCCCGTTCAAGAAGTCGAATCTTATGGTCCCAACAGTACAATTATAATTTATTTTTTCCCGCTTAATAAGTTTTCGAGTTGCAAAGGTTTATGGATATAGCAATAAATCACAGAAAGTTAGTTTAGGTTAGGTAAAGTTAGAAAATGAAGTAAAAGTCCCAAAGAGTGAATCATACCTAAATCGCTGAGGACTGTGGACACCTGTTAATATTCTCAAAATCATGGCTTCAGGACGTGTTTTACTGCACCAGACCTAAAATCATTAAACGTATTACCAAATGCATTTCAATTAACCCTCAATTTATTTATAAATTAAAAGTTTTTTAAACAAAAATATAATAATTGTATATACTCTGTCGAATGAAATAAAAAAAAGAAAGTAAGTCGGTCCCTGCACAGAAACTACTTACATTAGCAAAACTCATCCAAAATAATTGTTTGGTTGTAAAGTTAAGTCCAGGTAGAGGAAGTTCTTCTCCATTCTTTTCCACCCATTTACCGTACGCCTGAAAAATAAAGAGTTGTAAATTAAAGTTTAATAAACTTTAATGTAAATAAATTATGCTACAAGCTCATGCAATTGAACACATTTTATATATTTAATATTGGGATTTACAAAATTGGTCTAGCATGCATGTTACCTAAACATTTATTTAGTGAGGTTTGTTATATTCATTTAAAATGTCTGAGGTCATGTTTACGAGCCATTGTCAATTTGCAACCAAGAAACAAATAAAAAGTTGTTTTTTTAATAAAAAAAAATACCTACTCTGTAAGCCTGTTTCACTCCACCATTATCAGCAATATTTTCTCCTTGAGTATTTATGCCATTTACCTGGAAAAGATAACCAGAATTCTCATTATACTCTTATTAACCAGAAATAAAACCGGTTTTACACTTGAAAATACTGTATTTCGTCATAAAAACGTTGGTATGTTATAAAAAAACTGGCATATCTGCTTCGTTATCAAATCACTATTATTATTATTATTTTCTTAAAATGTAATTTTATTTAGAAATTAGTGGAAAACAAGCTTTGTTTTTAAAGTAGATAAAGGTTTTATTTAAAAAAGTGTTTATATGAAATGCCAAATTAGTTTTAAACATGTCAATTCCTTTTTAATTTATTGTATTTTAAAAAATCCGCAATTATTCTGCAAATGTAGATAAATTTAAAAAAGATTTCCACAAACTACTACTGCTATGACTTATATTATATATAACTTTAGTAGCATATAACAGTTGACTAAATAAAAGTGAAAACATTAATTTTTGCATTTGTTGTCAAAGAATTTACTTCTAAAATATAGAATCCAAAAATAATATTCTCTAAATGTATTATTTGTAAAAGTTTCAATAGAAAGTCGTGTAATGTTACCGTCATATTGACATCAGTCATTGTAAAGTTGCTGTACTGATTGATTATGCATTGTGCTTTTTTCTTGAATTGTTCGTCCGTTTCGGATTCCCACCATCCTTTTAAGTTTCCAATGTCATCAAACTGTCTTCCTTGGTCATCAAACCCATGAGTGATTTCGTGACCAATGACGAATCCTATTGCGCCATAATTTATGTATTTTGGTCTATCGTTAGCAAAGAAAACTCCTTGCAAAATACCAGCGGGGAACACTGAAAAAAAATGATAAGAAAATCACATTTCTTACATTTTTGTACAAATTTACCTTAAAATCTTTAAATGAAATATAAAAAAACACTACATACTAATCAGATTTTGGGATGGTGAATAATATGCATTTACAATAGCAACAGCTCCAATATCTCGCCAACTGAAAAAAAAACAATCATATTACTTATCAGATGTGTTTTGAATTTGTTTGGGAAATTATAAAATTCTATGCATATTGTGGAATTTCTGTATAAAAATACCGTTCATATTTAAGAGAAATGTTAAAAATAATTGTCACCAGATTAATAAAAACTGTCAACAAAATTAATCATGAATTTATCGAATAACTTTCAGAATATTTTAATATGTACTTTAAAAAGTTTTTAACACCTTAATATTTCTAAAAATGGGATACTAAAGAATTTCATACTACATTGTTTTCGACGATTTTCATGTTTCAAACAAAACTGTATGTATCTTTCTCAAATCTAACAAGACTTCTGACTTATACGAAAAAAGTAACAAGTCTTACTCGTTTCTTTTGTGAGGTTGTCTTAGTTTTCCATATCTGTAGTCATTCCACTGTTTCTTCATAGCTAAAGTACTCTCAAAATAAGAATTTTTCTTAACTGTAATCTATAAAATTTTAAAATTGTATTAATAAAAACAAGATAGAAAGACATCGACTCTGTATATACAGGCTTAAACGCATCACTTACATTGCGATAATAGTGTTCAATGGCGGTATCATTTAACAGTTCTAAAGGATAGGCAATCATTTCAGCCATTTCATTAGCCTACAAAAAAAAGGAATTTAAATAAATTAAAAACAACAAAACTTGGCTAAATATCTGCTCTTTCGCTTATATCATACCTTTTCAATTGCTCTTTTAATGGTGATGCTGTCCATCCAATCAACATGCTTCAACATTTCCAAGAATTCTTCCCTTAAATTTTTAACTAAAGTAATTGCCTTTATCAAGAAAAAAAATAATAAAACAAAGCACGTTAACATCTTGAAATTATTGTGCATTTATGAAATTGTTCAAGTTATTTATCCCAATTTCTGATATTTCTAAAAAATGAAAAAGTACGCTGAACTCAAATTATAATAAAAGAAAAATCTTAATATTATTACAAATAGTTTTACCTATACCTATATATTGCTAATAAAGAATAATCTGATAAAATAGAATACCACCATTTTAATATTTTAATATGAAATTTTTGAATTTAACATTTGGAATTGTTTTAAATGCAGATGCTATTTCAGACATTCTTGGGAAAATCACAATTTTTCATACCGTGTCACGAGCGTCTTTGTCCAAATATCTTCGCACGTACATGGAACCAATCGCAGTACCGAAATGTGCTCTCGTTGTGGACATGCATATCCGCCATCTTGGATCATCTACTGTTTGACCAGTAATTGCCCCAGTGTATTCCAGATAATTTGCTCTGTAACGATCGTCCAGCATCCCTAGTACATTCATGGCAACCCTCCACAGAAGATAATTTGCCAATGTTCTGAAATTGTCAATTTCAATGTAAGTAATCAACATCAGAATTGAGAAAGAAACAAGTAACAAAAACGGGATTTCTTATCAAAACTCCTGATGTTGTTAAAGAAAATTACTCAGTAGCTAGTCATTACACTCGCCTTTTATTGGTTTTTTCTGCCAAGCTGGTCACATTTCCAATATAGGCCGGTGAAACAACTATTACCACTTCATCTTCATCCACTTTTTCCACCAACACCGCATTAGCATAATCGACCCAATTCACCTAAAGATGGAAGGAAGATGTTTGTTGTTACCAAACGACAACAATGAACACAATTTCATAGTGAAGGCTAAGGTTTTGAATTTACTTGTGGAGACAGTTTTTGTAGGTCTCGAAGAGGCATTTTGTTATACAAAAGAGTGTAATTGCGTCGCTCTTCTTTTGGTAATGTGAACTAAAAAAAAGTATGATGAAAAGAGAAATCTTCAAACATCGTCCAAATTAAATACAGTAAGTTGGATATATGGAACTTAATCTCATACATTCGCAAGCTGAATTTCAAATTGCAAAGCTTCCGTTAACTCCTTCATGGCCTGTTCTGGCTCAGCTCCAAGAAGAACAGCAGTTTGAACCATGAAATTCAAATATTTTTTAACGAGAGGATCATTGATTCCTTTCAGAAGATATGAACGTCCAGGCATCCCAAGAGATGGTTCGTCCACCTATAATGTAAAAATGATCCAAGTTTTAAATGTCATTAACAATCTCTAGCCAATAGAATCTAATAAGTAAGCTAATAGTAATCCAAAACATTCAGAGATTTTCAAAAATAAAAACAAAAGTAACTTTTTAAACTAGTTTTTGATTTTAAGTACAGTTTGGTACATAAATGCATGTCTAATATGGGGTCATTTAAGTTGGGTGTCCAGAAATTTTTTTGGATCATAGAAAGGCCCATCCTATAAATTTACAAGCACCCGCCTCGCCATCAATTCCACGACATTTTTCTAGATTTTCTGATTAACCGAAATTTTCTGACCTCGAAGGGAAATTCCAGCATAAAATCGGCGTTTAACACAAAGTTTGGTATAATTCCCGAGGTTTTAAAAATTCAAGTACATTCGGGACTGGGGACACATTTCTTCTGGTGTCCATTTCCCCGTTCACTGACTTTTAGAACTCAAACAGAAAATACCAAAACTGAAAAATACCATCATTAGTGGACGTCCATAATGGCTACTCCCTCCCTCCCCCTAATCCACATGGTATCCACATACCAGCACCCCTCCCTTCCCTATCTTAAGGACGTCCTTTTTGAATGGTCCCTAAGTATTATGTTCACCTTCACGATAAACTGTAATCAATTTACAATTTTAAATTGGGATAATTTTCAACCACTACATATGATAACGAAAAAAAAAAAAAACACATTCAAAAACCCGAACAAATTGTTTCCACTGTGAATTCCTACTGGATCAAAAAATGCCCCATTTAACCTTATTTGGAAATGATTTCATCGCAGTTTACTGTAAATCAATCGCGTTGTACCAGGTAGTGGTTCTCGCCTTTTGGAAATCTGAATTTTTTTGCCTAATTTGGTTCGAATTAGCCAGATTTTTTACGGTTCATAGATTTTTGAATGCCTGTAAGCTTCATAGGAATACCACTTTCACCACAACCGAAAGCCGTATAAAATTTTTCTTGAGAATTTCATTTGTAATTATTGTAGCGGAATAATTGCTTCGGTTATAAGTATGAGAAGAGCAGCAAACTTCTGAACCGTTTCTTTAATAGGATCAAGACTTATTCTCCCCCTTTTTTATCAAACTCTGAATTCATTGAAAATCGTTAAGAAACTGTATTGAAGTTCGCACTATGGGTAAACACCATCTGTTCGGGTTCTGCACTCTAGAAAATACTTGTAAGCAAAGGCACTTTTACTTTTTTTTTTTTTTTTTTTTTTGCTCATTGCTTACCTCGATTGAATACGTGCTGCTATTGAGCGCATCGTTGGAAACCCCAAAATCCAAAAGCACGTTGTGGTTCACACCGAGGGTTCGTAGCTTGGGGACCAATTCCGTCCATTTGAAGTCGCTTTCTGTCCAATTAGCACCCTCCACCACCGGCCATCCACCCAGTTTTGCAAAAAGATCTCGTAAGGGCTTGTCTTTCAGCCTCAGGATTTCAGCTGTTAAATAATACATCATTTAAATATTGAACATAGGTTTAAAATCAATGCAATTGCAAGGGCCCGCAGTATTACCCTGGAAATGTGTGCAAACAATGTCTGGGAATCATCGATTTTTAAGTAATATTTAACAAAAAATTTAAGTTCCTCTTTTCAAACCATGTTAATAATAATTTTTTTCTATAAAAACATTTAAACTTGTTCAATGCTTAAAAACTTTGGTGAATGATGTTTGAAAAGATTCTTTTTGCTGAACTTTATGTTTACATGTAAAACCAAGCAAATTTTCTTTAAAAAAAAAGATTGTCGAATTAAAATTGAAATGAACACAACTTACTTTTATTCATGCATGTGGAATAGAAATCTCTGGCTTTTACAAAAACTGCATTTTCACCAGGCTTTGGAGGTTCTTCCAACATTCCTAAATTAATCAAAGAGAGCTCAAATTAGGCTTTTGCTAAGAAGTATAACACGATACTCGTGTGAATCGTCTATTACCTCTTAATCTGTTACTCAGGTCATCTTCAGCAATTTGGAAGGATGTTTTCGACGTTTCATGGTCAGGGATAACGGTGTTTTGTTCGAAATTTCCGCAAACAAATTCATAAAAATCATCGCATGGATTGGCACTTAAATTGGCGTTTTCTAAGTACTGAGCAGCTGTATTTGGAAATTACAAGTGAAAATATTAATAAATGGCCCAAAAACATTCATTCACCTATCAATTTGTACATAGCTGTATAAAGCATACCTATTTTTACGCAACCAGGCGTTAGGCACACATTTGAATCTTCATGAATAGCTTCACTTGTTTTTATTGGATTGTTAGGAACAGCTAATTTGGAAAATTATTATTCAGTGAGAACACCGCATAATTAAAAGGATTACTTGTAACAACAACAATACACTGTGCAATTTAAGCATGTGTAAGGAAAAAGGGTGGTTAGTAGCCACATTAAAATCACCAACAAATCATTTTACTAACCAGTTGTATAATTTATTTTGAAAAATTCGTATAAAAACAAGTTCTATTATGATCCCAACTATAAATTATTCATGTTACATCATGACATTTAATTGAATAAAAAATTCTCCAAAAAAATTTTAAATAATGATTTGATATGTATCTCTTTCGGTTCCTCGAAATTAACTTTACATTTTTTTTTTGATTAATTATAATAAAATACTGATTACAGAAAATGCAATCCATTTAAAACCGAATGATAAATGAAAAGAAAATCAAAATGTACTTTGCAACTTTCTTGTTTGATTAATTACTGAACGAAAATTAAGTCTCATTAAATTTAGTACAAGTATATATAGTGTAAGTTAGTATATATTTAAAGAAATTTTACACAAGATGTATTAGTTGTAATAGTCCTGTTTTACATCCACGGAGCTACTGAGGGATAACAATTAAAAGCGTAAACTACCTCTTTGAACACGTAAAATACCTCTATCAGATTGGGGAATTGTTGAAGCTAAAACTAAGGCCAGGGCAACGCAAACTAAGAGTGATAAGCTTGAAGTGACCACCAGGCTCTTCTCCAATCGGCTACGTCTATTCCACCAAGGGGCATTTCTGAAAATATACAAAAAAAACACCCATTTAATATACAAAAATCGTTAATGCAATTGTCACATACATTTTCTGAGTTAATCCGGTATGCTACCTTTTGTCTTATTTATCTAAGTTGACGCCGGGTATTCAATTCAATTCAACTCAGTACCCAATGGTCAGCAAATAAATGTCATATGGTATGGGGTCGTACCCAATTTCAGGAGAATGCTCCAATGTCAGTAGCGACTAGACATCATTGTTAGATTGAATTTCTACTAAATTTGGAAATTCGCCAGGAAGGCTATTCCATCGTCTAATCACATGCAAAAAGAAGAACCAATAGTAAGCATCCGTCTTGACACGAAGCTTGGTCAAAGGATTTGAGTGATTATGTCTACTCCTATAAAGTGGTCGTTAGACGCTAATACTGGAAACAAGATTTGAATTATACAAGAAAAATTAAAACGTTCGAATAACCCCATAGATAAATTTTCGTGTCTGGACATCAACGTGTCCCAACTCAAAATCGCGAATTGTTGGTAATTGCACTTAGAAAATCTGGCTGCTCTATGCTGGACCATCACTATATCCTGAATTATACAAGTCCGTATATATGTGGGGTGGGGGGGGAGGATGAGGGGGAAAATCTAGTGTATTAGGTAATGTAAAAACGCATTTTTTTATTGTAATATAGCACAATTTTTTGCATTAAAAGTTCAAATTTTTTGTTGTATCGTCTATACAAGTGCTATTTTATAGGTATAAACGCAATATTTCTGCATTAAAAGTGCAATTTTTCTTAGGTAAAAATTAAAATTTCGATTTCACCTGGACAAACTCTTGGCTCTGCATAATACTGGCGATCCTAAATATATAGTCATAATAGTCCAATCTAAGTTTCTGGACCTTACTTCCCCCCTTCTTCCAAAAAAATGAGAATACATATACAGTCTTGCCTGAATATGAACCATCCTGTGTGGGTTCCAAATAAGAGCGCAATATTCAAAAATGGGGCGATCCAGAGTTGCGTATCCAGTTTCTTATACATTTTCTGAACTATCTCGAACTACGCCTTGAATAAATCTAAAGCGTTGGTTCGCTGCACCAACAATTTTTGTAAAATGTTAATTCCAAGAAAGGTTTTTGGTAATATGAATCACCGGATTCTTGATAGTATCGAGTTGAACTCTGTCTGTTGGGTAATTAATACTAACTGAACTTTATGTAACCTTGATCATCATTTTATTGTATATTTGCAATTGACTGGATGATATACAGTCTTATTCCAGTTCAGCACACATAGTTACGTAATATTAACCTGCAACATGACTTTTTGAAGATGCCGTGTCGTTTTATTATAGATGTGGCCATTTCTTGCAATGTTGAAATCATTGCAGCAACATGCATGGATTTGTGTGGATAAACTAAAAGAACATATCTGCCCACATGTCCATCCGCATGTAACATTTCTTATCCAGAAATCCATACAATGCTCATCTCAACAAGATCACAACAGATCACAACCACCTACACTGGTGAAATTCTGCGTGAAAAAGGGTTAGGAATATAAGCAAGTCTCTAAGGTGCCATTCAAAAAAGACGTCCTCAAGAGGGGTGTAGGGGGTCTGCTGGCATGTGGACACCATGTGGAAAAGGGGGGTAAGCCATTATGGACGTTTTCGGATTTTCTGTTTCATTGAGTTTTAAAGATCAGTGAAAGGGGTAATGAACACCAGAAGAAATGTGTACCCAGTCCCAAATGCACTTGAATTTTTAAAATTCGGGCGAGTCGGAAATTATGCCTAAATTTGTGTTAAACACCAATTTTATGTTGGAATTTCCCTTCGAGGTCAAGATAATCAGAAAAATCCGGAAAAATGTCGTGAAATTGGTGGCGAGTTGGGTGCTTGAAAATTTATAGAATGGGTCATTGTATGTTCCAACAAACGTTCTGGACACCCTACTTTCCACACAAAAATAATTAAGGACGTCCATGAGGTGGGGGGATGGAGAAAGAGAGTAGGGGGTCTGGGCTAAAATGGACACCATGTGGACAGGGGGGTAGGGGGGACAAAGTCGATTTTTGGAGGAATTTCGTGGACGTCCTTTTTGAATGGTCCCTACAGCCGATGTGATGCTGAAATTGGCGCCACATGTTTAAAACATTAAACTCATAGAAGCGCAGCTTACGACTAATTCTATGGAAATTGAAATGGGGTCTGTTTAACACAATCGCAGGAATTTGCCGTCTTCGGATCAATACCTTGACAGAGGCATCTATTTGCTTAATCTCGTAACATTATCGAAACCTGCTTCTTGACGTTTGCACAAGGCTACGAGTAAATAAATCGACGACTCCTTTAATTAACTTTTTTTGTTGAAGTTTAATGATTTTTACGCTCGAAAAACTAATTAATTAACCGGAAAACAAAGTTCGCGTCTCCATATAGAGTAGAGCAAAAGCTCCCATATTCGGTGCAGGATTGTGTAAGATTTATTTTGGGTTTCTTTCTCTCAGCCTTACAAGAAAATTGAATTCCTTTCCAATGCCTGACAAACACGAAACTTCAACGATGTTCACTTAATTGAATTCGCTTCACACGTGTGACTGTAATAAAATTTAATTAGTCTTAGTGGATGCATCGCCAAATCGAGCTTGAAATTAAAAGACAGAAGAAATGGTAGCATTTGCTCCTTCTCAAAGAACGAGTAACCATGTGTTGAGAGTTTACTAAATTTCTAAATTACAGAAACTTGAAACCGGGTCTCCACCAAGACGTACATGTACGTAGTATATACACGTATTTACAAACATATGCAAAAAAGTTTGCCCTTCGGGTTTGTTTCAGCCGTCATTTTGTAATTATATGTAAATATCAAAATTGTACACCTATTAAATGTCTTTAATAGGTGTACAATTTTCATATTTACATGGTATATTTACAAAATGGCGGCTGAAACAAACCTGGAGGGCAAACTTTTTTGCATATGTTTGTAAAAAACGTGTATATACTACGAACATGTACGTCATGGTGGAGACCTGGCTTTAGAAAAGCAGAAACCATAGTTTTTTTTTTAAATTAAAATTACTTTTGAAAATTTTATATTTTGTTAATAGCTGAAATTAGGCTGACCTTTTCGTGAATTCCATGTAATGGCTCGTTACTTGCATAGTTTATTTTTGCAAACCGATTTTGCATAACTGACTGAAAATGGCAGGTGTTCTTATGCGATTGCATTACCGTTTCACATTTGACATTATAATAATGCAATGATAATGCAAATCACTTTAGACAGGCCAACTTAATTTATGCTGCACCATTTCACGTGACCTACTTTTACAAAGTTAGTCTAGGAAACATCTGTTGATTAATTATGTTAATAAATTCATTAACGCCATTTGGTTTTTACAATACATTTGCGAGTGCGTGGCATTACGCATGTTATGCAGATACATGTACTATAGTAAAATGCCAGACTTAATAGATTTAGCAAGGGCCTTGATAAAAAATCCAGTAATATTTTAGTTCCAAGTTTTGTAAAGGTATTGATTTAATTCAAAATATGCCTTTCAAAAACTTGGAACTAGAATATTACTGAAATATACTGGATATTTATCAAGGCATTACCAGCATATACCAGTAATATTTTAGTTCCAAGTTTTGTAAAGATATTGAATTTTTTCAGAATATGACTTTACAAAACTTGAAACTAAAATATTACTGGGATATACTGGATTTTTATCAAGGCATTACCAGTAAATGCCAGTAAAATTTTAGTTCCCAGTTTTGTAAAGGCGTTGATTTCTTTCAGTGCAGTTTCAGGATACAGAGCATTCTAAATGTATTTTATATATCCCACAATTCCACTCACAGCAAGTAACAGTACAGAGAAAGCAAGTTTTATTCATCAATCATTAATGCTCAATTAGCCTCTTTCAAATGGGTAATTTAAATAAGTTAATATAGAAGCAATTCTGCACGAATATTATTCAAATGAAATTCTCACTTGTTTGCAAAGGAAACTAATAGATATCAATCTACAGTAAATCCCAAAACCGAGGATACTTATGCAATACTACTACAACTTCCTAAAAACATTTATTTATTTTAAAAATAAAGTAAAACGTTACCACATAGTCATAAATATAATATAAAGATGTCATTGGTGACATTTACGTTTAATGTATTTAAATGTTCGCAGAATTTGAAACATCTATTATTCCCTTTTGGAACAAAACTATATGAAAAACTTGTCTAGTTTTTATGACTTTAGGCAAGTTAAATTATTTTTTTGAAAAGATTATTTTTTGACATATATTATTTGATATAAACTGATGTACAGAAAAACTAAAAATCAATAACGCTTGTCTCACAAACTCGTGTTTATATTACTCCCATGCTTTATCCCTTTAGGGACACATTTACATTTCATAATATTAATGCACATATATATAGTCCCTTACCGTGTATCATCTTTTTCAACTGGGTATTCACTTTGCTGCAGTAAAACATCGTTATCTGTGAAACCGTCCTGATTCGGTTCGCCGGACATGACGCCAGTCACGTCACTTTCAGTGTCCAATAGCTGACTATATTGTGGCATGTTGAAAATCCAGAATCTTAGAAAGATCCGAAACTACACAAAGAGCTAAGCGTTTTTAGCTATTACGCAAGTTTCATTTTTAAGTTGTAGACAGTTCCGTGAAAACGAAAGAGGAAGTACAGACAATTTAAAAACTTAAAACTGTTGGTTTGAAAAACAAAACTCTTCTGAAATCGTAAGAGGTCATGATACAAATAAGCGTTTAATAAAATGATCTTTTTTGACGTTGTACAAGTCTAAGGACGAAACGGTAAATTTTGGAAGCAATTCAAAAATATAAAACCGTATAAGCAATAAGGATAGTAAGTACGTGCCAAGTCTGAAATTAATAGTCGTGTACAGGGGTTGTCCAAAATAAATGAAAGGCCAGTGAAATAAATAAACTGACCTGTTTGGTTTAAAAATTAGCTCTTAAATCCAAGTTCAACTTTGTCTTTGTTTTTTCAGAAAAAATAAGTTAGAAGCACCCACTAACGGGCCAAAAAAACCTCTTCATTTACAAATATGTTTCTAGTAAATAAACCAGATGTCAGCAGCATCCCACAAGGAGTGCTATACTGGCCGATCAAGGTTAGCTTTTCAACAAATCAAGGTTACCAGCCAGATATTTTACATCAGATCTAAAAATACGTCCCAAAACCTGCGTTGTAAATGCCAACATCTTTTAAAATAACACCTTGACTCTAATTCTTTCTTTCTACAAGTGATACTTCTTACGTGAACGCCATTTTATGGATGACTGCATGTAGAACCCATAATGAAATTTGAAATTTCGTAAATAGGATGTCGAATTTTAAAAATAGGGTTACGTAGTAAATTTCAAAGGAAAATAACATCCAGTGCGATAGTTCCGTAATAATATAGCAGAAAACAACCCGTCAACAAATAAATTTGGCACCAAAACTGTACACAACAGGTCTGGAGCCAGAACGGCATTGACGCTTTCAATTGCTATAAAAACGGAAAAACCTAAATGTAACAATTTGTTTTTTGACAACCGGCGAATTATTAAAATGCGGTTCTTTTAATTAAAAAAGTAACTGTGACATTGCCAATATTAATGTAATGCGTCCAGATATTCAAATTTTCTGATTATGCACTTTTCACTTTGGAACAGAAATAATTTCTACTCAATTACCCAAGGCCGCATATACATATACAAGGGGGAATTTTGAGAATAGTCTCTAGTCCCTCCCTATTCCCCGGAAATTCAAGAAATTTTACAAATTTCAAGCCGAAGGGGACTTGCACTTTTTATTTATAAGTGTGATTTTTCTGCCCTAGAAATACATTTTTTTTTCCAGTAAAAATGCGATTTTTCTAAGGGAAAAGTGCAATTTTTCATTGGTAAAAATGAACCCTTTTAAATAAAAGTGTGATTTTTCTGCTCTACTAATGCAATTATTTTTAAATAAAAGTGCGATTTTTCTGCTCTACTAATACAATTATTGTGTATTAAACGTACGATTTTTCTAAGGGAAAAGTACGCTTTTGCTTAGGTAAAACTGCAACTTTTTTAAGAAATAGTGAGATTTTTCTAAGGTAAAAGTGGAATACTAGTCCACCCCAAGATTCTGGACCCTATCCCATACCCCAAAAAATGTGATGACATACACGTCCTTGCAATTGCCTAAATAGTTGGGTTTAATTAGTTTTTCAAACTTCGATATGATCTATGCACTTAGGATTAGTGAACGTTTATAATAAACATCATGGGGTATCCTTTTAAAATTCGGAAATTGAAGCATGGCCTCATTTTAAGCAAGTTTTTATAAATGTTAATTGCATTCCTTATTCCCTTTAAAATAAGAAAAATACCTTATTTGTATAACATTACAATTTAATGTCTACAAATCCACATGTGTGGCTTACATTCCTCTCCTTTTCGGATTTACCCTCATCATTTAAGTGCAAAACATCCTTAATTCACTGATTATTATTACGCTCGTTTATTTTAATTATCTAAGATTGAACGTTTTTCCCCACCGAATACATGATTCGAAAATTTCTTGTAAACCTGAAACATCAGGAAGTGGCATAGAAACATAACCAAGTTCTTAGGTATTAGAGGAATAGATACAGTATATCGAATAGCTCGTGACTGATAAATATCCTTGAAAGAAAATTAATATTAGAAACGCTGTTGTACAACTTATACTGTTGCTACCTTATGCAATGTTAATGTCAGTTTTAAGTATCGCATTAACGATGACCTGTTATGTTTGTTTTTTTAAATAAATAAGCCTAAGTAGAACCTGAAGGGGTTTAAACTACTATGACGTCAATACATCCGGGTTTTGGTCCATACCCTGAGTCTTGTACACATTTTACAGATTTTGTAAATGCAACAATTCAAGCTAAGTTCATATTTGACATGCAAGAAGAACAATGCACTTTTTTTTTAAATCTAACTGATGTAGAATTATCTATTTCACATTTCCTTAGCTGCATAAAAATTTTGTTTATTCTCAATGTTTTGACTCAACGTAAACACGGTATTTACAATATTTTGACCCACTTTGATAGTGCTACTATTGTTAGAACGTATTAAAGTAAGCGTTAATTATAATAATGCACCAATATCAATAGCAGATGCAGTTTGTGTTTTTTACCTTTACCTAAATGATCTAGTGATAAATTAATGTTGCTAACTTAGGATGAACACAATTTTAAGAATTGTTTTTTTAGCAATTTCCAGAAAGACTTTTGAAATTTTCAGAAAGACTTTTGAAATTTCCAGAAAGACTTTTGACATTTCGAGAAAGACTTTTGAAATTTCCAGAAAGACTTTTGACATTTCCAGAAAGACTTTTGACATTTCCAGAAAGACTTTTGACATTTCCAGAAAGTCTTTTGAAATTTCCAGAAAGACTTTTGAAATTTCCAGAAAGACTTTTGAAATTTCCAGAAAGACTTTTGAAATTTCCAGAAAGACTTTTAAAATTTCCAGAAAGACTTTTGAAATTTCCAGAAAAACTTCTGAAATTTCCAGATAAACTTTTGAAATTTCCAGAAAGACTTTTGAAATTTACAGAAAGACTTTTGAAATTTACAGAAAGACTTTTGAAATTTACAGAAAGACTTTTGAAATTTACAGAAAGACTTGAAATTTACAGAAAGACTTTTGAAATTTACGGAAAGACTTGAAATTTACAGAAAGACTTTTGAAATTTACAGAAAGACTTTTGAAATTTCCAGAAAGACTTTTGAAATTTCCAGAACGACTTCAGACCCCCCACCCTACCCCCTCTTGAGGACGTCCTTTTTGAAAGGCCCATAGCCATACTTCAAACACCAAATTTAAATGACGTCACTAAAACACTATCTCATCATATACATCAGACTTGACTGACATCAGTCATGCAACCCCACTTCTTAATGACTTATGAATGGCAGGCGTGATACAATGCATAACCCTTATCGAATGCATAATGTAATAGGATCGTAATTTTTGTGAGTCATTTCTTATCTTTTTTTTCTCAAAATAATGTTTATATTTGACCATCGTGCGTGACCTGAATTTTAAGGAAGATTGGATGCAAAAACAAGATCGATGACTTTAAAAGGGTTTTAAAAAACATTTCGAGATTATTTTATTTGGCATGAGTAAGCTTTTAAATTCGTGAAGGATGTGCTAGAATGTCTCACACTTAAACTCTAAAGAACAAGTAATTAAAAGTGTATTGACCAGGTTTAGATGAATTTAATTATTATAAGGAATGATTTGCAAACCTAAGGACAAACCTTTCCAAATGGTTATCAAGGGTTTCAAAAACAAGTTTTGGGTGTATTTGTTGGCTGTTCGATTATAACTTGTCTGAATTTGGAGAAACTAGATCTGCCCTGCAGTAATCTTAAATAGTGTTACACCAAGAATGTGGATAATTGAAATCGCAAGTGGTCACTCTAGTTTCGGTTATCAAATTGTGACATTCAATACAATTAAATGGCACGTTTTTTTAATGAAAAATATAGCTTATATGTCTAACTTGAATTCATGACATCCAGTAAATATTATTAACAGTTATCTGAGATATGATTGCAAGAACTAATTTTATGTGCCACATCCCTAAAGAGTTGCATATATTTTCATTTCAAAAGTCAACGTCCTTTCCCTGTTTAAAATTCGTGTCCTTAATTTCGAACACTACATGGTTTAGTAATTGACCTAATGCTTCAGGCAGAGGTCATTTATTGTATCAGTAAAGTGTATCAGGTGAATTGAACACCTGAGCATATACAGTACTGTGTATAAATGCGCATTTGTACGGGCATCAACACTAAAAATAATAGAGCACAGCCTATTAATTGATACAATTTATTGGAGTACTTGGGCAAATTGTACTCATTACGATTGCAGTGGAATCATTATACTCCATAGTACGAGTAGAGTACACGTAATCAGTAGTCATATGAAATGAGTAATCAGACTTGGGCAGGAGTACTGATTACGAGTAAATTGGAATCTTACTCCACAGTGCCCACATGCAAAAAAAATGCATTTGCAATATATTTTTAGAAATGCATTTGCAATACATTTTTAGAAATGCATTTGCAATACATTTTAAAAATGCATTTAAAAATACATATAGATTGAGACAATTAAAATATATTTAAAAATGCATTTTAAAATACATTTCAAAATGCATTTCTAAAAATGTATTACAAATGCATTTCAAAATACATTCTGATTGTCTCAATCTATATGCATTTTAAAATGCATTTCTAAAAATGTATTACAAATGCATTTCAAAATACATTCTGATTGTCTCAATCTATATGCATTTCTAAAAATGTATTACAAATGCATTTCAAAATACATTCTGATTGTCTCAATCTATATGCATTTTAAAATGCATTTCTAAAAATGTATTACAAATGCATTTCAAAATACATTCTGATTGTC
>JAQGAE010000985.1:0-27228 GCA_034696685.1 Julus scandinavius | reverse complement strand
CGATAGTATAGTGGTAAGTATCCCCGCCTGTCACGCGGGAGACCGGGGTTCGATTCCCCGTCGGGGAGGTATTTTTTCCAATAAAATACTTTTTGTTATTTTGTAAAATTGATTTTTTTTCCAGTAATATCACTATTAGAAGGATGGGAATCTTGACTTCCAATCTTACTTTAAATGCCTTTGCCACAACATATAATTTCTCTACAGCATAGAGGTAAGCCTGTCATGTGGTAGACCGGGGTTCGATTCCATGTCTGGGAATGACTGTTTTTCCCATAAAATAGTTTTTTTTTTAAAAGCAACACAAAATTCTGAAACAAAAATATTGTTTGTTTATCTGCGTACAAACATTCACTAATATCATTCAATATAAGAAAATTTGAAAACATTGAATCTTCACCTAATTCTTTCAGTTTCAATGTTAAGCCTTTTCCCCCAACATGTACTCCTCGATAGTATAGTGGTAAGTATCCCCGCCTGTCACGCGGGAGACCGGGGTTCGATTCCCCGTCGGGGAGGAATTTTTTTAAAATATGTTATCATGTTTTAAAATTGAAAGTATTTTTTCAGTTTTTTTGCTTTTTAAAAACTAAACACGAAATTATAACCAAAAAAAATGTTTATCTTACTTTGAAGCAATGCTATTTATTAATATCGCAATGAGAATCGCACTACACGTACTTAGTGTTCTCTTTAAAAAGTTTGCAGACTTTTATAACAGGTAATAGAGAGACTTATGACAACGGTCGGGGCATTGACACAGTATTTCTGGCTTCATTAGATCAATGTACATTAATATAGAAAACAGTCACGATAGCACATTCAATTTGGTGAATTATATATCATCGTCAATTACTGTAGTCAGATGATACTCTTCCAGCTGAAACTCCATTTTACAAAATCAAATCGGATAAATCCAAATGTATCTGCTATTAACTAACTTAATTGAAACCTTTGCTAACTTAAAGGATTGCTCCAATATATGAACATAAACATGAGACACAGCAGACATAAAAGAACTAAAAAAAGTATCGTTGATTGTAATTCATTTGAAAAAAAAATTGAATAATAAATCAAAATTTTGAAATAAAAGCGGTATGTTATTTATCAAATGGAAAGCGTAACAATCAGCTTCCTTTTGGTACAAAATCATGCCATTGCCAGTGATCCAAATTCTGTGTAGAGGTGGTTTAAAGGGTCAGGTCAGGGCATATATATTTTGTCTTTTTGAATGCCCCCTAAGAGAATTCGCAATCCCAAATTAGAACCAAAGGTGAGCAAACGTGTTCTGGCAATGGCGAACGAAAGCACCCCAATATTGAACCAACTTAATCCAACAAGGGGTTAGCCCAAAATAGCTCAATAGACCTTTGAACAGTTGAACTAGATCTTGAATCTGGAAAGTACCAATTTGACAAGTTTGACAATTTGACAAGTTTCAACAAGACTTCATTGAGGTAGGTAAATTGCATAATTATCGAATGAAGTAGCTGTCTGTGGTCACGAAATGAAATTCATCCCAGCTGAAAATCGATTTGGTTAGAGTTTTTGCAAATATACAAGTGCGCTTGTTATAATTATATAAGCATCATCATTAATGAACCATTAAATCGTTCAATTGATATACAGAAATTTCAAGAGTCTGTAGCATGTTGATTGGTCATATTTAATTCATTTCTAACAGATGTTACATCACATTTCTTTTGCATATAATGAAAATGCTGTTCCACGAAATTTGTCCAGACGGCAGTGTTTAATTTCTCAGACTTTTTTAGTTTGGAAATTGTCAACATATATAACGCCACAATGTCCTCATTGTATACAAGTATGGAGTATACAATATTATAAAGCACAGGCGAGGTTCACAGCGGTTATCTGCATAACGATATTTCTAAGGTCATTTCTCCTTCAAGTTAATAGCATTAAAAATGAAATAATATTTAGATTTCAAGAGGCAACATGTTGTATTTAATATCCACATATAAAAATATTTTATTTAAATTGAAAGTATGACACCCGTACAAGAGAAAAAGCATTGAAATCATAAATAAAACATTCTCGACGAGGAATCAAGTATAAATTCAATAAAATTATTTTCTACTATCTAAAAACACACATATCACGCACTAACTAAATCTACATAATGCACGCGTGACGAATACATCAGCATATTTATTTATGAATGAAAAAAATACATATATATATATATATATACATATATAGATGGCAATAAAAGCAAGCAGTCCATCGAGCCCCCTATTATGCTGAGTGATAGTACATGTTTAATGTACATACATAATGATAATGGATTTGCGATTTATAGGTTTGGGAAAAAGAGATATACTATTCATCAGACTGAATTATCAGATCGATGTTTTAACATTTTTAACTACATCTAAGCATCTTTCAGCAAGAATTTAGAAAGACAACGATTTACCTACACCAACGTTGATTTTGTAACAAATATGTGAAACGTCTAAAGAATAAGAATACCATCACTATTTTAATAATATATCCGACGATTTAGTAATATTTATAATTTGGTCAAAAAGTTATGGATATAAATGGCCCAGAATGATAATGGAAAATCGGATTCTATAGCAGTCACGTGGCCTTTGTAGTTTTTTTTTAAATCAGTAACACTGAGTTACAATAACGTAGGCTGGGCCATATTTGGGTTATCTTGTGATAACATACGAAAATCACAAATTATATATATATATAAGTGCAAACTATATGCAATAGTTGCCAATGATGAATGCAATCGCTACCATGAAGCAACTTTTCTTGTTTTTGCATCACAATTCGACATCAGGATACTGAGTTGCAATTTTTCGTATTTGGTATAAGTTCAAATCGCTTATGATTGATAAAAATGCAATATGTCTGAAATTTATCTCTCGATGTGCAGATCCGCAACACAGCAACGTAAATTGTAGAAAATAAAGCCCATGATGGTTATAGTTATATGGACGAGGTATCTTCAGCACCCAAAGACGATACTGATCTACATTTAAAAACATAGGCTGTGCTGGACACATCGTCATCGACGTTAACGCAACTAGTACTAGCATCACAGTCGCATCTAGAACACATGATGAGACAAGTTTTATATAAGTCGAAGATGAGACATAATACATTTATTGTAATCGGTGCTGCACTTACGTGTTCTGGATTATGTACCGTGGTTCTCTTGAAAATGCCGTGTAAACGTGCCACGCGCAAGGTGTGTTGGGTGAACACACTACATTTCCAGGTGCGGTGTTCGTACCGATAGACCTCTACATAAGAGTATATATTAATTAATTACCGAACCAAAAATCAGTGTAGTTACAAATGTAAAATCAGTCATTGATTCGTCGTACAACGTGCAGTATTAGTGGGCTGATTTTTGATCTGATTTTTGATTTCTTCAATAAATTTGATGAAAAATAAGATTTGTAATGTTATACAGTACACTTATACCTCACTATACGGCTTTTTCTAATTATGGCACTTTTTCGATTTATGGACCTCAATGTTTCGTTATAACGGCCAAAACAAAACCGCTGTAATTAAAGAAAGTGGTCAACAAATTTAATAAATTACCCCAATTTGCACAAACAAGGTTGGATTTGGCTAACAATAAAACAACTTGTGGGTTTCACTTCGTTTAAGAAGGGGAAAAATCGAAAATCCCTATGCAGAAATAATTGATTCGTTATACGGCTTTTACGCTTTACATCCAACTTTTCCAGAACGTATCTATAGTAGGTCGTAAAGCGAGGTATGGGTGCAGTTGAACGTCGTGTTATCTTTCTAAATCATCATTCATTGACTGATTGCACAACGTACAATGGGCTATTTAAATTGCAACCTGATTTTAAAAGTTAACATGTGTTAGATTTCAGTAAACGAGATCAAATTTATTTAAAATTATTAATTTAAGAATAGTACAACAAATTAGCATTATTTGTTGAACATTGTTTTAACATAGTCCAAAATGCTATTTACGTACCCTACAACACCGAACATGTTTTAAAAATGTGTCTATTATTTTTTTTAATGATGTATAAATACAGTTCGCAGTAATTTTTATTCCAATTTTTTACTTTAGGTCTTTTATTTAAAGTTTCAGAAACTTTTAAAAAAATGAAATTAATTAATTTTTACATTTAATATTGTCAGAAATACGAAAATTTAACATCTAACAACAAATCTTCAAGAACCATCTTTATAGGGATGCATATTCCATTTTGATGACGTTTGATAAAAATTCAACAACGAAATAATAGCCATATTTACTTGCATTTCATTACATTCCAAGTTTGCTAAACTCGGGCTAATTATACATATCAACGTATGCAAAATAATCAGATGTTCTAGGGTTAAATGGTGAAAACTTAAGGGTGGATAGAAGACTTTTTCTTACCTTACTGATGTACATACACGATCCACACGCTAGCATCGCAAAAACCAAAATTGTCAAGAAACTTGCTGGTTTACTTTTTTTGGTGAGATGAAACATGATGGCAGTAACCATAAGCCCCGAACTAATAAGATTCTTAATGATTAATCTCTTTGTATGAATGGAAGATGCTACGGATGATATACACGATATTCAACTTTGTTTATAAAACTCTGGAGTACTATACTGTGTATATCTGAATGAATAAATTGCGATGTAAACTAATGATTATGCCATGCGCGTAATATAGTATATATATATAGTGGAGTCAACAAGACGAATGAAATCTTGTTAAAAGTTTTGCTCCTCCTTTCGGGGGAACTATAAAACGGGGAGGATCCGAACATGTAATTTCCTAGAATTATACCGCAAAGTCCACTCAGTTTTTGTTGATTCGAATTTTTTTTTAGTTTGGTGGCACTTTATTGTTGGTAATTTCCATTGTAGAACATTATATATTGCAATATAATATCCGAATCAAATTAAATGAAGTATGAAGCACTTTTTACAAAACTTTGAGAAGAAACTTGAGCATTCAGGATGTGAGAATTTTTTCCCACTACAATTTCACAAACCGAGACTTTTATCACGTAGGCCCTACTGCAAGCGTTGCATCATTAGTCTGAAATATTCTATCTGTAGTTTCGTATTGCAATGTAAACAAATTGAACGTTACGCAAAATATGTCAAAACACTCACATGTGCCTCGGTCATGAGCTTTTCTCGCATTATATGGACGGTACAAAGTTTGTAGTTGAAAAGGAATGCAACCGAGAACTGGTTTGTTTTGGTTTAGCCATTATCAACTAGTTTTATTGGTCCAAGTTAGGTCCAGAAACTGGGTTGAATGACATTTTAAAAAAGAATTATATACATGTATATAGTGATAAACGGATTTGAAACTACACATGATCAAACTCCTGCGTGACATAACTATAAATAACGTACATATTGTATTAACATAATATGCAGTATAATGTTACAATGTAATATTAAGAGTATACAGTATAAAGTGGCGTAACTATATGTGTTGGGCCCAGAAAAAATATATTTTTGGTGCTCGCTCACAACAATCAGCCGTTACATCATCGCTGCTGAACTTCCTAATCCTATTCCAAGTCAAAATGCAGAATTTGTCCCTCAGGGAGTACCCTATAGCCACTGATACAGTACTCATTACACCGTTATAATGCAATTTCCATAATATACTGTAATATGCAATGTTCATCCCATAGATAAAATCCTGAGAAAACTAGAAATCATGATGTTTTTATATTTGCATTTCATATCAAATCTTGAGTTTTGCTCATACATTTTGGATGGTTTTAGTACATACATGAACGGAATCATCATTTAAATTTTCAGAAATTTTAATGGCATGGAAGAAGTTTAAAATTAAGCAAAACTTGTCTTATCATCGCTGTGACTACGATGGTGACATGACTGACATTAGGTCAATTTGATCGCCCGGTTTCAAATTATGGGTTAGCAAACTTATTTGGAGAAGGGCCAGATTGGATATGTTTTTAGGTCTTGAGGCCAAATCATATATCATAATCATACAAAGTGATTTCCATGAACTGATTAGTTGAAGCAGTGTTACCAAATTGTTAAATTTATTGGGGATTTTTCCACGCACGATTTTTGGATGAATGGGCCACATCAATTAGAAACCATAATATTTTAATGTTTAATGTTTAATTCACACTTTAATTATTTCAAATTCGTCTCTCTCACGGTTCCAGACGTGTTGGTTATTCTAATTTAACTTGTCATAACTCATAATTTTATATTAATTTACTTCTTTTAACCGGCAGCTGGCCCAAGGTAATCGGACCCCCGATATTATCACATTTATTAAAAAAAAAGAATGATCAAGAGGTCAAATACTGGATCACAACGCTTCCAATGTACTTTGGTCGCGTGTTTGCGTTCATCACGGATTAATTGACCACCCCCATCTTTTCACGAGAAGATGAGTGTATAACCAATTAATAATCACGTGGCACCGTATAAGGGGGACAGCGTATCAAATGTTTTGATGAAAAACTCACGATGGTGATGCAAGATTTCATCAGAATACGAATTACTAAGTGACGATGCACCCAGCACGTACCCTCCATACGCGTGTCACACATTTCCTTCAAAGATACATTGAGATTTTTACATTGAACCCTAGAACGCGACAACGTAATATGAGGACAACAAATCGGATGATATCAGATGAAAGAATCTGGTAACATCACTATACGCTGATACAACTTTTGTTCAATGTGCGCATCACTTATATCGCATTTTTTATTATGTCAATGTTTTTGTTTACCAGCATAACGGAATTTTACAGCACTTCCTTTATTGGAAAATTATAACAAGAATACCACCCCAACAACCAGAATGGATAGGAAAACTAAACCACACCGACGACGAAAGGCATAAACCAATAATTTGTTAGAAACATTTCTGCAATTATTTAAAATTCAATTTTGTACACTACAGTTATGGCATCAGTGGCGTGTGTGGGATTATCCCATTGGATTTGTTTGTAGGGCAAGTTGTAGGTGACATGTTTGAAAACAAACTAGGAGGCTATCAATGAAAAATACTGTAAATTTTATCAAGCTATCTTTATAATGTGAAAACAAATTTTGGTAAGCCTTTTAATAACGGTTATCATAAATATACCGCCCTATATCAAATTCGAAAGTATTTAATTACTGATATAAAGTAGGTCTACCTGGCCTAGTGAGTTTTTATTATTCCAAAGCAGTTTTTTCAACATTAAACAACAACCTTGCATAGATAGCTTTCTATCCTCTTGACGCAGTGTTTACATTTTTGTTGATTCACTTTTTGTAGTACGAGCAGATTCTGCAGATCGATAGCGGTTTAAACCGAACCGTTGGAATTACTTTGATGACATTTTGCAAGAAGGTTGCTTCCATGAAAATTTGAGAAAAACCAAGTGAACAATGGAAATCTCTGCGACACATGAGCAGACTATTATTATTTTAATCAAAACGTGATGTTCACAAACTTATATTGTGATTGTGCCGTGACAATTTTGGCTTCGTATTAAGTGTGCCGCGAGAATTTATCGTCATTTAATGTGCCGTGAGTTTTGTGGACATGCTACATAATGCGAATTTTGGCACAAAAAAATTAAAAAAGATTATGGTAGAATGTTCCAGACATTTGTCGGTTTTTTGCAAAAAAATTTAAAAATATCATCGTAGAATGTTCCAGATATTTCTATAGTAGTTTCCACTGCATCTTCACTCGAAAGTGAAAGTTTTACGAAATTTTCCAAAACTTAATCTGATGATAATATATAGAACGGAAATCATGGTGTAATTACGTGTGCATGTGCTCTATCTTTAATCGGCTAAAATTAATTGTTACATGCAATAAAAATACTACAAATGCGTCGAAATTTTTAAGCAGTTTTAATGCCCAACTTTCATGGTTATTTTCTTTAAAAAATGTATTCTAAAAAACTTTTGCTAGTGCACGTTTTTCATATCAGTTGTTTTCGAAATTTTAACATCGCACATGGGGGGTTTATGACATATTTAATGATAGCAAAACCCCCTACAAAATTGCGTAATTTTTTTTTTTTGCTGTTACAAAATCAAAAAAAAATATGTCACGAAGTTTTCCTGTCATTTATAGTTGAAAACAAAAATTTGGCCAAATATCAAAGAAACGTGCGTAAATAAACGTAATCTCGATCCAGAGCTTAGATGGAGAAATAATTAAACGCTAGTAGCATCAGCTTAATTTCATTAATCACTTTACAGATGACGTCAGATAAACAGATTTTAAGTGCAATTTAATTAATCTTTATTCTGTGCAAACTATGACCCGTTAAAAGATAGCCGCTTCCAGCAAAATTACGCACGAACACGTTCAAAACATAGAATAATTGTAGCAGCACAGTATAAACAACTTATTAAACTGAAACAAATTACATATATGAAACATGTTATATCATGCTGGCCATTCGAGAAGACAATGTTTTTAGTACCCAAAACGAAACGCATTGTATGAATAGTTTGAACAGATGTAACCAACTGAAAATTTACTGCCAATCTGGATCAGGATAGTAATCTGTCATTTGATAAGCTAAGACACTTGGGGCATTCAGACAGATGGAAACTAGGTTTTCAAAATTGTATTAACGTATTAAGTGCCATCCATGGACGTCACGTTTGCCATTTGAGTTCCAAGTAAAAACAAATAACCTACAGGGGCCCTCTGATGTTTACTCGATTCAAGTTTGGAAAATAATACTACTTCAGGCAAACTCTACTTTCAAGGACGTGAGCTTTACTCTGACTGTCACGTGGCTTTTTTGACCTTTTTCAAAATAAAATTTTAATAATAGCAGCGCTCGTGTACAAAAAGTAACCAAATTTCATATACTACTGTAATTGAGAAAAAGGAGATTTGCTTCCCCAACGAATAAACATGTGGCCTATAGGTTACTGTTGAACTTTTATGTACATTGCAGCCATCAGCTTAGACCCTTGACTTTTTATATTTACTTAAGAAATACCTTCTGTATTTCGTTAAAATTTGTCCTTAAATGTCATATGACTGAATGACTCATCCGAACAAGGTTTTAAAAAAGCAACGAAAAATCCCCCTTTATATCAATGAAATGGGGTTGGGACGGTCGGACCATTGGCCATGCCTTCAATTTGTACCGAGTATTTGCTTGTTTGAAATAAAAGTTCATGTTTGTGCAGGAAACTGGAGGGATGTTAAGGGGGATTACATCCCTATCCCTTTCAATGGGTAAATTTGCAACGATCTGTTAATTTGCACATGCTACCAGCGCTGGCAGCATGAGAATGCAAATTATCGGACATTTTTTAAACTTGTTTATTAAATTTAAAAAAAATTACCACTTCAAAGTGAAAAACAACAATATGATGCACTTGCTGATCTATCAAGCTATTTTAAACAATTTTATTTTGATTTAATCTCTTTTTGTTTGGCTGTGCAGTGTCCTTGCAGATTTACCCATTGAAAGGGTTAGGGTTGTAATCCCCCTTAACCAGCCCCATGTTGTGGTACCTCCTCAGGCGTCCGATTTCAAGGCTGGGCTACGCGTCAGAATATTCCATGGGACGGTTGGTTATTTGGGTCAATCGGCCTTTGGGGCCAAACCAAATAAATGAGACGTCAAATAGTCATAAAACTGTTCAGTGGACAAGAGGACCCTGTGGTAGAGATTTGCTCGAAGGTCTAGGTCTCTTTTGTCTCTAGTCCCCCAACTATAACAGTAATGCATCACCCTAAATAAGATTTTAATTGAGCATGGCATTAAAAATCCTGTTTCTTTACTTTTTTTAGAAAACGAGATTTTACAAACATTGTTCAGTTCAGTTCAGTGACTCCAAGAGTTGAGAAGACAACCACACATCTCCACATTCTATATCTTGATGCTTTGAATTTCTTCAATACATAGTAAGTGGCTTTCATGTAAACTAATACTGTAAAACTGGACTTTCGAGCTTAAAAACTGGATTTTTCGGAAATATAAACTGCACTGGTAGTGCAGAAAATTAGCAGTTTTTCAGCTGTAAAACCGAATTTTTAGTGTTTAAAGATTGCACTTCTAGTGCAGAAATTTGTTGCTCTTTTGCTGCTGAAATATTGCATATTTCAGGAATGAAAACTGCACTTGTAGTGCAGAAAATTTTGCACTTTTGCTGCTAACAAATTGGACTTTTACTGCTAAAAATGCATTTTTCGGGCTTGCAAACTGCACTCTTAATGCAGAAAATTTGGATTTTTCGTAAATGAAAACTTTACTTATAGTGCAGAAATTTGCACGTGTGTTGTAAAAAAAATGACGCCATTTGGGCACAATAAAAAAAAAAAAAATGCACTTTTGTTGCAGAAAAAATGCATTTATATCGTGGTATACTACATTCTGGTTGTATCAGAAAACATCCAGAATATTTACCGCATGTTTATTTTTTGGCATTTTCCAATATTTTCTTCACAAAATTTCTCATTTATACTAATGTTACGTGTTTTATAATGACTTTACAATAAAGAAAGTAAATTTGTTGTAAATTGTGAAGAACATTATACATTGAAACTTGTATTTTCGTCAGTAAATAGTTCCAGAAGTGTGGACAAATACCGATTCAAACGAAAATACAATCATTTTTTTTTTGCAAAGTAATTAAATGACAATTTAAAAATGTGTTCCCTTTCCCGAATCTAACAAATTATAAATATTTATTCAATCTTAACTTTACCATTTTTGAGGAGCAATGATTCCTGAAACTAAAGAATAAACACCAAATTTAGTGAAATCAACTTGACCAATTTTGATTGTTTCTGATTTATCGCTAAATGAATGCATGCATATTTCGCTTAACTAAAACTGGATCTGTGATATACAGAGGTTCCACTATAATCATGACCACATGATTCTGGCCTCCTGATGCACCCATATGCTGCTTTCTGCATTATCAAAAAAATCAAGCAAAATATAGGGACAATAGTCACAATGCAGATGTTCCCAGGACCCAGACTAATTTCTGCCATTGGGAATTAGCAAGCTTATGCTAGCCTGCTATATGACCTATATGCATTATCAAAGGCCAGGGGTGCCCCACATAAGTCAGTATGCTGGAGTAAATACTTGATAAGTCGAATTTCAGGACTTATCAGCAAAGAAAGTTATTTCCCTATAATGCAACCTTGACTAGCAATTTTCTTGGAATGTTCAACAAGGAAATGCTATTTTTCATAGCAATTTGGTTCTAGATTCAATGAAAAATAACACCGAAAATAGCAGCGAAAATTACACTTCACATCGCCGAAAGGGTTCTAGTGGGAAAATGATACCGTGTCGAATTCAATTAACGGGTGGCTAAATTCTGGAAAATGTTGTACATAGGGTAAACTAGGACATAAAGCTAAAAAAATTATCCGATTTTAAAGATGTGGAGGTGAGCTTTTCTGTCAAGCATAAATGCAATGCATGATGGCTGCTAATAGTTTGCTATGGGTAATTCAATGTCGCAAAAGTACAGATTACACTATTCTGACAACACTACAAGTTATGAAAAGTTTTTGCCATAACTTTTACAGCTAAACTTTTAATGTCACAGTACAACATGTTTTCTGAAATCTTAACATGTTGTTTCCTATTCAATTATGAAATTAGATTTTACCTAAATGTTGCCATATTAAAGATATTTAAGAGGTATTCAATTATACTTCACACTGCATAAGGATTATCTCCCCTAACATTTTGTGCTAATCTCTCGTTTTGGCATCGTAATCAAGCCTTGTAGTATCACTGTCGACCACTTTAAGTATGGATCTTCAATAAAATTTAACATTAAGCTGAGAAAAAATAACTTGAATACAGAATAAAATTCAAATCAATATTCAAATTAAAATCTAAATCTTAGAGAAATGTAACCAATGCACTTGTAGAGCTGATCTGGTACTATATTGAAGAAGAATGCAAATTCATTTTGAGATCTTGTTGCAGTAATCACACACATTCAAATCACATCTGCTTCCAACCTTTGGAGCAGGAGAGGTTTTTATTTTTGCGAGGAAGCTTAAATTAAATTTAAAACTTCCAGGAGATAAAAGTTGACCTATTTTTATGCAAATGTGATATTGGAGATCTAAGATCAACACCTAATAAGCACATGCATATTTCTGCCAAAATGTAATTAATAGCACACTTGATTGAACAAATAAAACCATTTATTTGAATACTAGTACACTTGTACCAGCAAATTGTAGAAAGCAAATTTAAAAATTCACATTTCCTGTGAAAACAATTTAAAAATGTTCTTATAAAGGAAACTCATGGAAAACAAACTACTCACAATCCAATGACTACACTTATAATGTTATACCAGACATGTCAGTTTCATATTTAAATTTTTGGTTAAAAAAAAATAATAATTAGCAAGACACACAATTAAGCCCGTTGTTTTACCTTAGATAATTACACTCCCAGTAAGGATGTGAACGCAATTTGTAACAATGTCTCTACTTTCCGTTATCACTTCACAGTTGGTTTCGGTATCTTTATGGATTCCTCCAAACATAATTAGTTCACCGCGGCCACAAGTTAAACTATAAAATGTGGTTTCTTCTGGTCCATTGTGAACTTGCTGATCCCGAACGGGCAGCCAATGTGCCTGCAATTAAGAAATTAAGATCATGAACAGGTCTAGAAATTACAATCACGAGCCATTTTAAAGTATAGAACAGTGTCCTCATTTCACAATACCACAGCACCTTTCTTGATAGAAATATTGATTCTTGAACTACCACATAATCATTTTCATTTCATACATTTTCTCAATTCTAAGGAATGTGGATTGCATTAAAATTTGAAGGTTTCCATTCCTCAAATAATTGTTCGAATATCAATAGATAGATTGAAATTTGAACCAGATTTGTCATAAATATTCTAGTTATAAAATACAACGAACTGATGAACCCCACCCCCTTCCCGCCATTTAAATTTCTATTTTGTCACACATTCAAAAGTACCAATGAAAAAACACATGCTTTTCAGAATGAAATTCTGAAATGAACAACGGATATTTGCGATTTCTTTCCATCAATATTACATTTTTTTTAAATGAACAAAATATATCAGGTCTTGGGCGAAATATTCATTGCACATGTGGGAACGGAACTTGTTAAATTTTGGTATTGACTTTGGAATCGCCTTAAAAGTTCAAGATTTCCAAAAAACATGAAATTTTTACCTAAATTAAAAATATTTTTGGGCGATTTTCAACAACTACCTCTTATTTTCCGAAAAGAAAGTTATCCATAAACTGTGTGGCAAGCATGACGTTTTACTGTTAACTTAATTGTACGAGTAAATTTACCTGTCCATCAGCGACAACTCTGCTGATATCTAAAACGTATAAATACATGGGCCTGCGCACAGATGACACCGGCGGTTTCGGTTTGGCAAGGGACGGTTCACGGTTATTAGCCGCCTCACTAGGCCTTAGAAGATTTCTTATTCTTTCCTCCATTCGTTGAAAGCCTTCTAACTGCCGTTGTCTATTTTTCATTGAATTTGGGCGAACTGAAGGCAATGCAGTGTTTCTTGTCACTAAATTTGGCCGAACAGCAGGAGCGGCTCCATCGCTTGAGTTTACTGGGCAAGCAGATGGTTTTTGGGCTCTGGGATCCTGGAAGTTTTCAGAACCAGTTGAGCAAATTCGAGGCACATTTTCACTGGCAGACAGACATTCTGTGTCTGCATGGGTTGAGAGACATTTGTCATCACGCTTATCTTGTGACGATGTACTTGCTCCAGCATCTACATTGTCATACCTAAAAAACTCCTCTTGGTTTCCATCAGGATTGGACATCCTGGCAACTTTAGAAGCGCTGGCAGTGGATGAGGGGGAAGTTGAAGAACAACTGGGGCCGGAGTCAAATGGTTGAAGCCTTCTATTACTTGCATTACCATTGAGACTTAAAGGAGGAGGCGGAGATTCGGTTCTGCGTACAGAACACCTGTCTACATTGCCGACTCGAGGCACATCACCGACAGGTGGCATCCACACCCTTTGATTAATGCGCATTCCAATCATACTGCTCATGGTGTAGGCTGGGACAGCCTTTGTCTGCGGACGTTTATCGAGGAATACAACTTTATCCCCCACCTTTAAAACGTAAAAAAGAGTTAGAACTCAGAAAGAGTGGGGAAAAAGAATATTCCATTAAAATACTTGCCTTGCAAGCTGGATGGCACCAAATATGGGTTGCAGCTTCTTCGCAATTCGTTGCGGATACTTTTAACCAAACCCATGGTTCATCTTTGGTTGATAATTTCAACATCCACATGTCGGAAATTACCTTTGAAAAACCAGATGCAAACCATTATCTTAAAAAGATTTTTCCCTGTAAATGAAACTTTACGCAATAGGATGGGATTCCTATCGTTGTTAGGAAAGGATGAAATTTCACCAAGCGGTGCTCAAGTGAAATGCAGTGTTACATTTTGGTAGCATAACCAACCAACACTAACCTTATTTGGACCTCCACATCCGCCAACTATTAGAAGGTGATCATCATCTATATGAATCTGAAATTCGAGCCGTGGTTAAAAGCCATTAAATTCAAAACCAAATGCAGCAATAATAATGGCATTTGGTTGGATCTTGAGCAAGCATACTTCAAGCACATGACTGTCGAAATGTTGAACAACTAAAAAATTCCTTTACTTAATACCTTCACAATCATCATTCCCGTTACATAAATTCATCAAATTGGTGTTGTGTTGATAAAATTACCAACGATATCAACAAAAGGATAGACTAAGCTGAACGGTTTAATATTAAAGAATTTAAAGGTGACACTTCCTACCTGGCTTTGTCCAAATCGAGGATCAGGTCTTGGTTCAGTAGTTTCCGGCTTAAACCAGCTGTTAGTTATTAAGTCTAAAACCCAGATGTCATTGGAACTGCAAATTGGCACAAAAGATTCTATAACACTACTCTACAAAATCAATTCTTAATCCCTATTTAAAAATCTAACTACCTGTTTCTAAATCTGCTATTGCACAGCTGACCTCCTCCAAAGAGAACCATATAATCACGGTGAACACTCGCTGAATGCCCCGCCATCCGCGGAGGACTAGTTCCTGGTGTAGGGATTTCCAACCAGTTATTATGAAGTAATTCATAAACATGAACATGATTGAAAAGTTTGCAGGACTAAAAAGAAAAACTAATCAGCATTTTGTCATGTTGTGTTTGAACTAAAGTTTTAAACAAGCCAAGCTCAAATACAGACAAATATCCCTTTTTTACAACTCTTCATTTCTACGTGGACATTTATTTGTTAACCTATGTTGTGCAGAGATAATATTTGGCACTGTTTTGCATGTTGGGCAAGCCATCCTGTACAGCACATGAAGCTACAACAATAACATCAATAAATAACCTCATACTTGATAAATAGGATATGGAGATGGATGAGTCCAACCGCCAAACAAGATCAAAACATCTTTATACGGAACTAGTGTTGCACAAGCTTTAGGTGGGGGATAGGTACCTGCAAATAAGTGAATACAAAATATAATTAATTTTCAACTGGCATAACTAGTTAACTGCATCTGCGTGGTTACCATTTCATTTCACAACACAATATTCACAATGTAGCCACAAACAAAAATGGTCTAAACAATATGAAATTCATATCTGGATAGCTTAATTCACTGCATATATAACAATAAACTCCTAAGAAATTCCATAAACCAACCACACACCCCACAAACTTCCCCAATCCAGATCTTCTATCAAATTACACACCGGAGGAGGTCAGTGTCCTTAAAAAGGACACCATGGCAGGGGCATTAACACGGTTTCACACCTCCGTCACAAACAGAATCACAGCATCAGCACGCCCATTCAAAGACCTTAATTCTTTACCACACCAGCTACAGCCTTATCTTAACCATAACATTCCCTTCCTTCTAAAAAAAATTATCCCTACAATTATGTATCAACCCTTATAACGCCTGCTCTAAAAACGGATATATCCTTATTATCCCACACAATCCGTGCCCCCTATGTGAAATCAGACTGCACGACCAATGCCACTTGACCAAGGCCAAATCACCACCCATACCCACCTACACACCATTGAAACTATTATCTTACTTACTCTGCAACATAAATAATAACCTACTAATTATTTGGCTGGTTTACCACATCGCTGGCATTTGTGCAGCAGCCCAACTCCCTGCAACATTGCAGTAAATCAACTTCACTCTACCAAAAACCTTACCCAACGTGGAGAGATGAGCTGAGTCTCATTGAGCCACGTAAATAATCACTTTCATTTGGTGACAGTGTGAAATATAACCCACCAATTGCCAATGGTCTAATCCAACGTTTGCTGTTTAAATCGAATCGCCATAGATCGTTGAATGTTGTGTTAGCTGCGGTACATCCACCAAAAACGTACATCGAATTTCCATGACGACAAGTGCAGTGGGTAAAGCGTGAGGCGATGGTGGGTCCAGGAGGGTGATTGTACTTTTTCCATACAAAATCCATTTGCTTTATACATCGGGAAAAATTAACTTTTCTTCTTCTAATCACATCTGTAATAGAAGCAAATTATTCGATAAAAATGCCATCAAATAACTTCAACAAGTATTTATTCACCAGAATTTGAAACAATATCCTACCTTTTACTAATCGATGCCAAGTCTTGTTCACCTGCATACAATTCTTTAAATCTTGATATGGAGGAACATAACTGAGTATGTATTCCATTACTTCTTCAGGAACATCCAAAATATTACAACCTGGCCTCAGTAGCGAAGTTTTGTCCATGACTAGGGTTGGGGTAGGAGGCATAGCTACTATTTCTCAAATACTTCGAGCAACAATTCTAGTTATAATAATAATTTCAGACTTTGAAACACGTGACTTCTGTCAGCTACGGAAGCGCAAATAGGACTTGATACGACAACTTTCCCAAAAAACCACTTCATACTTTTGTCTGGCACAGACTTCGGCTTTCTTTGTTATTCTCGCCTGGTGTTGCATTCTTCACAAGATACTTGCTTGTGGTATACGATTCGATATACAGTCGTCAGTAAGAATCTGCAAGAATATCCACAGTAATTTTCAATGAAATTGGCAGGAAATTTCTGCAATTCGTCTGCACAGTGTGGCTTGCAAAATATTGTAACACTAGCGGAGCCCAAGTCACGGAATGGATTTCGTCCTAGTTGAAAACTGATTTGCATAACTTTTATCCAAATCGGTTGAAATGTGAAATGATTATGTGGACATGCGCTCTCCTCATGAGCTTGATAGGATTGAAGAGAGTACATGCGCATTTGCGTAAATCTAAATCGGTTTTTAATCGGTTAAAATCCATTCCGTGACTTGGGCTATTATGTGTCCTAGTAACACGATTGTACATGACCTTTCAATTACTGTAAACTCATTCGAAAGTAAATATATTGCTAATTAGCATGCATTTATAGCAAAAATGATTTTAATTATTAAAAACACTGATATATTTTAAAAGTACCAATTTTTTCTAATTAATTAAAAAGTAAATTAAAAATTTCGGTTTTTTTAATGTTCAATAAGCACGGAGTAAGTAGGAGCTAGGATGATAATTCCTTTATATATAAATTAAAAGTTATGAGTTTTTTAAATTTATTATAGTTTTATTTTAAAATTTTTTTAATTATATAATATAAATATACGTTTGTTCATTTTCATACTTTTTTGATCACGCAATTAATTTTAGCCGATTAAAAAACCAAATCGACTGAAAGGGATGTATACATCCATACCATTTCCAATGGGTCAAATTTGCAAAGACATTCACAATTAAATGAAAAAAGTTTAAATAAAACTAAAAATTGTTTAAAATAGCTTCAAAAATCAGCAAGGGACTTTATTTTTTATTTTTCACTTTAAAATTGTAGATTTTTCAAATTAATATACAGGTTTGAAAAATATTCGGTAGTTTGCACATGCTGCCAGCAGGTGGCAGCATTAGCTAAGCAAGTGGTGCGTGGGCAAATTCAAATAATAATTTAGTAAATATTAATTTTAAAAAATCTACAATTTTAAAGTAAAAAATCACAAATAAAGCCGCGCCTTGCTGATTTATTAAGCTGTTTTAAACAATTTTTTTTTTATTTAAACTTTTTTTTTGCAAATTTGACCTATTGGAAATGTACGTCTTCATGATATTGCACATTTACACCGACTTCATCCAAATTAGTTTCAAAGTCGGCTATAAGCAATTGCATGACTAATGCGCACTTTTAAAATTAAAAATAAAATTGCATGGTGAATCATTAAAACCCACCTACACAGGACCAGATCGATCGAGTACGTGCTAAAATCATTATTAATTTTTATATACTCAAGAGAGATTAAACATTACTATCAGGATAAATAACATTCTCAAGGGCATTGACCTGTAAATCAAATATGAAGTGGATTATAATTTATCTGAATTTGTACGAATTCATATAGTATATGATGTTGCGAATTAGGATCATAAAAACAAAAAGCTGTTTTTGTAGCGCAACTGCAGATTGCGAAAACTATCCAAATGGTCAAGGCCATTTGGACAAAACAATCCACAAGTGCAACGCATGCTAAATAGTAGATGAGGGGAGAACCAATGTGTGAACTTTAAACGGTTTTGCCGTCGGGAAAGCAAGTTCGCCGCACAACGTGTAGGATCGCCATTCACTTATAGGTAGTTGTTTTTCTCTTCTTTTTCTAGAAATATTCAAGTTTAAACGTACCTTCAACAAGTCCAAGTTTCCCGATTGCATTAGGAAATCACGGTACGCTCAATTAGCGTAAATTGATTGTATTTTATCGATATTATCGTTTGCTAATGTTAAGGCGAGGGATCCATGCTATATTACTTTAATGGCTACACATAGAGGGCGCTTGAGACTAAATGAATTTTCATTTTAAATTTATTTTGAAAAAAACCCAACTATTTAAATTAAATGATTGCATTTATATTGCCATTTAATCAAAAATTCCGATATATTTGTAAGGAATTAATACAATAATTCATTTTATAAGAAAAAATATGGAAAGAAAAAAGTTAATTGTGATTTGTAAATGAAATAACTCTCCATGGCCACAAGGCCGTATATGTGATCACATTTCGAAGGGGGGGGATGAATATATCTCGGGGGGAGATATGGTCCAAAAATCACGGAAAATTGGCGAATTTGGGTTGAAATTTGTGAAATTTATAGGATTTTTGTGAAATTTATTGGATTTTGGGGGGGGGGGGGAGATCTATCCTCAATATCCCCCCCCCCATATATACGGCCTTGCATGATGATGATGGCCCATTTCTTAAATGGTATCACATTATATAGGAATTATTTAATTAAAAAATGTTTATGTGTGTTTTCAGATGAGCTTTAGCATAGAATCTATGTACAAATTTTCTTTACACATTTTTTAAAAATCATGAAATATAATGTATGTTTCAGTTGATAATCACAAATAATATATACTTCAATACTTGCTAATTAAAATAATAATATTAACCAATAAACAAAAGTCAAAGCAGATTGTCCAAATTGCTTAAAACTCCTCTCCATGATAGTTTAATAGAACGTGTCTGATTACAAATGTTGAAAACTACTGCAGACTGCAAAACCCTTTTGCCAATAGATTTTATAATTTCATTTATGGAATTTGCTGTATTTTCAGATCAGCTTTACCATAGAATGTCAATTGGCTCAACACTTCAATAATAATGACCGAAAGCGTTCTCTTAATTGGTGGGGGAGCCAGGGAGCACTGCATCGCCTGGAAATTGGCCCAGTCGGACCGTGTTGGTCAAATTTTCGTGAGTCCTGGAAATGCTGGGACGGCATTCAGTGGCAAAATACGTAATGTTTGTAAGTTGTCACACTTTGGTCGACTTAAACTAATGTTACGCTTAAAGAGTTGTGTCATGTAAGATTTTTTTCCCTTGTCTAGCCATCGATTTACAGAACCATTCTGCATTGGCACAGTGGTGTCGTGACTACAATGTTAAACTCGTCGTGGTTGGCCCTGAAGATCCTCTGGCAAATGGTATGTAAGATGAGGATAGCTTTTCGCAATTGACAAATGCAATAAAATTATATAACTCTAAAGTACACGATTTCGCCATGGATGCTTTGACATATTTGTAAATCTTGATTCAAATGCAGCAAACATAAATCTGCAAAACTATTGCACAAATGACTGGACTATTTACTTCGTTCAGTAAACAAGATTGTTCAGGATTTTAAACTGTTGCGCAACCCTCTTCCATATGGGTTGCATTACATGGATAAACTCATTTTGTTTTTTCACTTATAAATTGCACATGACTTTGACCGTAAAGTAGCTCACTTTACTAATTCGATATCAATGAGATATCAAATAATTTTATTTCGTTAAAACCGATAGCACAAGTTTTTCTCCTAAAAAATAATTGAAATATCCCCATTTACTTGCGTTGGGTGTGGTGAATACTCTTACCTATATCTGCAATGCCAAATTTACAATACGATTTATGCATTTAATTAATTTAGGACTTGCAGATGATCTCAAAAGAGAGGGGATAATGTGTTTCGGGCCAGGAAAAATGGCTGCATTGATTGAGTCTAGCAAAGAATTTGCTAAAAGTTTCATGGAGAGACATGGAATTCCAACTGCCCGCTGGAGATCTTTCACAGATTTTGAAAGTGCCCAGCAACATATTTTAAGGTGCGTTTCGGTCCCACTGTATCTTGTTTGCCTTTCTTAGCTCTTATAAACAATATTTGTGCATTGTAGTGCACCATATCCTGCATTGGTAGTGAAAGCCAGCGGTCTTGCAGCAGGGAAAGGTGTAATTGTTGCAGAAACAAAAGAAGCCGCCATCACAGCAGTTAGAAGTATTCTAAAAGTAATTTCATACTGGACACTTGTATTGCACTGAACAAACATTTGTATAAATGTTATGAATTGACATTGTTTTTACAATTTCAAATTTCAGGACAAAATATTTGGTTCTGCAGGTGATGTGGTTGTGATCGAAGAAATGTTAATTGGCGAAGAAATTTCTGTAAATATATTAGGCCACTGTTATTCGACATCTTTCCTCCGAATTCCACTAACATTTTTAATTCGTTGTCACCATGGGTAGGTCTTATGTTTTACTGACGGTGAAAGCATTTCTGTCATGCCCCCGGCTCAGGACCACAAGCGACTGCTTGAAGGCGATAAAGGCCCAAACACAGGTGGAATGGGGGCATATGCCCCATGCCCATTGGTTAGCTCTGGAGAGCTAGATAGAATCAAGCTGTTGGTTTTACAAGAAACCATAAATGGTTTGAAGAAGGAAGGACGTCCATTTGTTGGTGAGAAGAACCCACAATTAAAATGTTGAGTTTTATCAAAAAGTTGTTTTGAGACTTATGTTCACCTTAACTATATATTTCAGGCGTCTTGTTTGCTGGTATTATGCTAACAAAAAACGGACCTAAAGTTTTAGAATTCAACTGCAGGTTTGGTGATCCCGAAACAGAGGTACATTACACTAGTTGCACCTGACGTTAGGCAAAATTTGCGAAGGATACAATTTTCACGTTTATCTTCCAAATTTAACAGGCTATTTTACCGTTGCTGGATTGCGACCTGTATTCAATACTGGTGTCGTGTGTAACTGGTGATTTAAAAAGGGTCAACGTGCGGTGGTTAGAAGATTCATATGCTGTAGGAGTGGTGCTGGCTAGTCAAGGATATCCCGGAAGTTACAAAAAAGGCAAGGCAATCACCGGAATAAACGAGGTGCTGGGATGGCCAAAACAATTAGTGTTCCACTCTGGCACATCGCAGAAGGATGAAGAAACTGTGACAAGTGGAGGCAGAGTTCTGCTCGTAGTTTCGATAGGAACTAATATTGTTACCACTGTTAGCCAGGCTCAAAATGCAGCCAAACTCATCCAGTTTGAAGGCAAGCAGTTCAGGAAAGACATTGGACATCGTGCACTTTCCAGGTAATATTCAATCTCACTGTGAAAGGTGCACATGTTTGAAACGGGATCTGATTGAATGCACTTTTCGTTTTATTGTTATCCTCACAGGTATGTAGGTAACAGTTTCGCTCTGACATACAAGGATTCTGGGGTTGACATCGCAGCTGGTGACACCCTCGTCCACGCCATACAGCCTCTGGCGGCAAGGACACTTCGGACAGGCGTCATGGGCTCCATTGGAGGGTTTGGTGGTATGTTCGATCTTCAAGCTGCAGGCTTCAAGGACCCTATTCTAGTGTCAGGCACGGATGGTGTTGGCACAAAATTAAAAGTAAGCCAAGTTATAAATGAAGTTTTAGTTTTATAATCAGCATCAGTGTGAAATGTAAGTGATAAATTCAAATTAATTGTTATAAAGATAGCAGAGGCAATGGGTGTCCACGACACAATTGGAATAGACTTAGTTGCCATGTGTGTCAATGACGTTCTTGCCCATGGAGCCGAGCCACTGTTTTTCTTGGACTATTTTGCGTGTGGCCAATTGCACGTTGACACCGCAACAGCCGTGATAGCCGGTGTTTCAAAGGGCTGCAAACTTGCTGGCTGTGCACTTATTGGTTAGTTTTACCATGATCGTTCCATAAGCGAATCAGCATCGTTTAGCCTTTTAGATGCATATTTTGTAATTCCAATTTATCTTTTGCAATCAAATGTTATTCAAATGTAATTTTGAATAGGTGGAGAAACTGCTGAAATGCCTGGAATTTATGCTCCCAATGTATACGACCTGGCTGGATTTGCAGTCGGTGCCGTCGAACGTGATTTGCAGCTTCCTCGTGTCAACAGCATTTCCACTGGTGATGTTGTCCTTGGGATTGCGTCTTCAGGACTGCACAGCAACGGGTTTAGTCTGGTCAGGAAAGTAGTGGAACGGCAGAGATTAACTTATTCTGTTCCAGCACCGTTCAACAAGAGCAAATCTTTAGGTAAAGAATTTTTGCTTTGTCATAATTCAAAGTTTTTGAAAGATCAATTCTTGAGAAATTGGCTGTTATGTTTAGAAGCATTCTCAGAGTCATGTCATTGTGATCTTTAATATAGGGCATGAATTGTTGACGCCTACACGAATTTATGCGAAGACGTTACTTCCAACCATAAAGGGAAATGCAGTGAAGGCTTATGCTCACATTACCGGTGGTGGGCTAACTGAAAATATCCCTAGAGTCCTTCCTTCGAGTCTAGCCGTCCACCTCGATGCAGAAGCTTGGGAGGTGCCACCTGTTTTTGGGTGGATTTCAGTTGCTGGTAAATTCAAGTTTCCCCTCACTTCGCTTTATACAAGCTAGGATGTTATATAAGACGTTTTCTTTTTTTTAAGGTGGAGTTCCCGATTCAGAAATGCTCACCACGTTCAATTGTGGCCTCGGAGCAATTCTGATTGTTGGAGCCGGCGATGCCGAGAAAGTTCTGCAAGAGGTTCGCGATATGGGTGAAAAGGCTTGGAACGTAGGCACTGTTGTGTCGTTAAAAGATGGTCAGTATACAATTGTCTCATTAACAAATTCTAGAATCTTATTTAAACCAATATTTTCTCAAAAACGTTCTTGGATCCTTTATAGGTGAGCCACAGGTGCAAGTTGAAAATTTTCCACAGGCTTTGGAATTGTCTGCAAAGGCGTTGTGCATCACTAATCCATCTGTAACACCGAATAAACAAACGCCAAAGAAGAAGGTGGCAGTGCTGGTATCTGGTTCAGGTGCGTTTTATGCGTTTGTGGAATGAACATGGAAGACGTTCTAATGTATTTGCCATGTTTATCTGATATGTTTCGCATTCACGATCTTTTAGGTACCAATCTACAAGCTCTGATTGACCATACAATGGATCCAATCACTGAAAGTTCGGCAATTATAACTCTTGTAATTTCCAATATCGATGGCGTGCGGGCACTTGACAGAGCTAAACTTGCCGGAATTCCGACCAAGGTATGAAAAACGATTGAGGGATTTAATGACTTTTGCTACTTAAATGTCTTCAAATGTTTAATTTTTGTCTATGATTAGGTCATCGATCATAAACGTTTCTCGACGAGGGAAGATTTCGATCAAGCTTTGCATCTGGCACTAATCGAAGAAAATGTAGATTTAGTTTGCTTGGCTGGCTTCATGCGAATTCTCACGGGGCAATTTGTCCGTTCATGGACTGGACGAATGTTAAACATTCATCCGTCCCTATTGCCAGCGTTCAAAGGAACGCATGCAATAAAACAGGCATTGGAATCTGGTGTTAGGATCACTGGATGCAGTGTCCATTTTGTAGCGGTGAGTTCTTTATAACATTAACTAATTTACAAAACGTATGATTTTCTAAAATGAATCCATTTTCAGGAGGAGGTTGATGGTGGAGCCATTGTAGTGCAAATTCCCACATCGGTGGAAATCAGGGATAATTTGTCCACCCTAACCACAAGAATTCAGGCTATAGAACACCAAGCCTTTCCAAATGCATTGGAACTTGTTGCCAGTGGAAAGGCAAGTTTAAATTCCAATGGCAAGATCCAATGGAAAGTATAGAACCACATATTACAGTATTTCCAAGTAAATAATATTTTTATAATAAAAAGTATTTTAACAAATAAATTATCCTAAAAAAACACTATTGTTTAATATCTTTTGTACATTACTACTTTATATACAAATGCAGGCCAATTAAATGAAATTAATTTTGAGATAAAATATAACAATTCAACAATTACTAACAAGTTGTTAAACTATTAACTTTTGTTAATAAATATCTTTTACATCTATATACAGCAGAAAGTTGTCTAATTTAACGAATCAACATACTTAATATTCCTAAAATACCATCCTGTCTTGGTGATGCATCACCTGTTTGCAACTGGTTTTTGTCAAATGCATCACCTTTGGCATTTATTTGAGAAGAGTCGTGCTCCAGAAGTTTATCTGCTTCTCTCTCTAGTTGAAAATGCATCAATTGTTTGTTTAGGATGGGCACCAACAGATTAAAAGTGTTAATTTTAGAATTTATGGCTTTGACATCTTCCCTGCAGGCAGATATGCAGCTGGACCACACAGCCAATTGTTCTACACTTAATGGTGAATTCCCCATTTTACTTCTGGTGTGTCTCAGTTTTTCTCTTACTAGAGCACTCTCATTACGAATTTCCTTCTCCAGAATGATCCATTGGGGAGTAAACCCATTGTTGATCAAAACCTAAGATCCAATGGTGCAATTACTCAAAGATTGCATAATTTTTTAATATCATTATAGAAATGTGTTTAATACTACCTCATTTAACTTTTGGGTTGTAGTGTCAATAAATGGACTATATGTTGTGTGTTGAAGAGGTTTTCCCTTGCCTGGCAAGTTTTCAAAGTCACCTTTTGCCATTGATTCCTGGATCAAATCTTCAACTAATCGTTCTATAGCATTCCTGGCAGTCACAATTTTAATGAAATTGCAAAATAAGTTTGTAATATTTATAAAATAAAGTGCCCAATATTAAAATAATAAATGCATCCATAAAATGTTTTCTTGCAACACAAATTACCGGCAGTTAACCAGCAGCCCTTAATTTGAAAACGCTTTCAGCTATACTTAACAAAGTGTAAGAAGTAGCACAGCAATTCGTAATATCGGGTTTTTTATCTACCTTATTTTGTGCTTTTTAGCTTCAGTCTTATCCTTTACAACCAAGCCATCTTCATTCTTGGCAGCTAAATTTTGGACCTGATGTTCATGAACTGCTTCGACTGCTTTCGAAACCTTGTACTGTTGATACTGCTTTTGACGCTGGCTTATGTTTCCATATCCAATACCTTCATAACTTAAGTACTGTCGATGTTGCGGAGCTGTGTGCTGAATTGAAAACATGCTTTTAAAAACAGTTCAATGACTAGTCATCTTAAGCAATGAGCAACAAACTTAAATGAACCAACCTTTATATCGTAATACTTTTTTTCTAGCTCTTCTTCATCAACCATAGCAAGCTCGTCCAACTCTTGCTTTTCTTTCAAATTTTCCTTTATTACTTTGTAGGCATTTTTAACATCTGCAAATTTCTTGGCATCTGATGATGGCATGCCACCATCAGGATGATACCTCTTTGCAAAATGTATGAAAGACTCTCGCAACTGCGAGAAAGTGCAGTTTTCTTGCAGATTTAATAATTTGTAGCATGCCTACATTGGTCGGAAACGAATACATGAAGTACTAATGCATTATACTAAATAATAGTAAATATAGAGAAGGAAGGTTAGATACACCACAAATGGGAGGGAGCTGGGGGTAAAATTTGGGTTAATTATAGGATGTGCAAATCTAGATTCGATAATCTGACAAATTGTTCATGGGGGAGATTATTGACGCAGGTACTAATGTAAATAGGAGCGAGTAAAGTACTCCATGCACTTTGGTAGTTATGCAACCTCTAGAATACTTGACATACGACGTAGCCATCGCAAGTACGTTTGGCTAACTATAAAATGTAGTTAAGATGATAACAATCATCCCAGAGCAGATTAACTTACTGTCACTTCAATATTTCAAAGTATGCACTAGTTTCTGAACATATCATGACCAATACCTTGATTTCCGCCTTTTTTCCAAGACTCTTGTAGTTGTTGGCGTGAATGAATCTAAATTCCCAAGTATTGGCAGCATTTAGTCTGACGTAAAATGGAAAAGATCGAAAAAACGAAACATAAGACCTATTTGGTGCAGACGCCATTCTTCAATACCCGGTTGTTCATTCATTCACTTTTTTATAATTTGCCTGCTAAAAAAGGTAAAGCGCTCTAGCTAGAGACTACCTAACATTGCGAAGCTGTCGCATTGTTGTTTCTATCAAGAGAGGCTGTTGAAGAAAACTTGTAATATATTAGGTATGTTGTACTTGAGTTTCCCAAACATATACATGAAAATCTCAACTCCAAAAAAACTGCCATTATATGTATCACAATAAGTTAAGAATTCGTTATTATAAATTGATATTATACATGTACGTTGTTCGGGCAAAATATGGGCGTGTTCTGTGCGCTGTGATTCTGACGAGGGTAGCTCATAAACGTTCTCAGCTTTTAATTCATAAGGGAAACGGTCATAGGATACTGACCTTTTCCATTTTTTTTCTTCTTAAAAGACCTCTAAGGGCCGGTTGCACCAACAAAGGTTAAATAAAAGGTTAGCTAACCTGAGGTTATATAAAACCACGAGTTA
>JAQGAE010000984.1:0-27230 GCA_034696685.1 Julus scandinavius | reverse complement strand
CAAATCCTTCGTTCTTCTTATCAGGGGATCCCGTCCCCTCCCCTTGAGGCACCGCATGCTCTGTACCAGCACCTGTCTTTGAAACATCATCCGGCCGCTGAATCACCTCTGGAACTACACAATGTCCTCGTACAAAGGGAAACTGAACGGAAGGGGCATCTTGATAGCAGAATGTCTCCGATGCTGGTAAAACCACCAGTCCGGTTAGTCGGCAAAAATCCCATCCCAACAGGGCGACCTGATCCGGCTTCTGTAGTACGCGGAAACGGTGCACGCATTGGCGCCCTGCCACGGTAACTACTGCTTCAGTTTTACCCACAAACTCAATGTCCCGCTGTGACACATCATAGAGACGCCGTAAGGGTCTAGTTGGTAACAGAGACAGTCCCAAATATGATACCATATCCCATGATAATACAGACAACACCGCTCCAGTATCGATGGTTATCACGATGGACCGTCCGCCAACCGTTAATATTATAGTTGGTGAGGGTGACCACATATCCCAATGGGACGCTGAAACCGGTCCCTCGCGATCCTGATTTGCCACATGAGGGTCATCCGTCAGGCCACCTGCCCCATGCACCGCAGCGACCGCATCCCCCGATGTTTTCTTATCGGGACAATTTCGCCGAAAATGACCGGTTTTACCACATGCCTAACAAGTTACTTGCTGGGGCTTGACTCGCACCCGTACCGGTGCATCCACCGATGCTTGACCCTGTGCTGTCGTTCCCAACGGGGCCTGTGGAACAACCGGCTTACTAACTGTCCGTGACGCCTCCAGCCTTGTCAAGACGAGCCACAAGTCATCTAGCGTCGCAAATCGTTTGCACCCCAGGGCCTTCTGATATCTGGGTAACAATCCTGCCAATATAATTTGGATGGTATCTTTGACAGGCGTCTCCGGATTCAGTGCTCGAGCCATTGATGTCATCTCGATGAGGTAGACTCGAACTGGTTCGTCCGCTCCCTGTTTTCGTGCAATATAACGACACCAGCCTCCGGTGTCGTAATCATCAGGGCCAAAAAAAAGTCTAAGCCGGGCTGCCAACTGCTGCCAAGTCAACAAAGATAACTCCTGCGAATGTGCCGAATACCATTTCGCCGCATGTCCTGTCAGCTGATTCCTCAACCGTCTGGGATACCACTCTGCAGACAATCCCTCTGACTGTGCCAACCCTTCAAATGCTTCGAGAAACTCCGAAACATTTCCCGTACCATCGTACAGTGGACACGAAGTGTTTTGATGCACGTATATTGGCCCTTGCCCACCGGGCAGCCGTTGCCCCATCATTAATACGTCCTCCTTTACATCGGACCCCTCGCGGGTCACTTCTGGATCCTCGAATGGCCGCAGGACCGGAGGTCCCTCCGGTTGAATTCCCAACACATCTTGTTGGGCTCGGGCCAACAGCTCTGCTGAAGATCCTCCCCATGCCTGCAGTGCCAGCTGCCACTGCGAGGGGGGTTGAACTGGTAAAGTTCTCCCATTGCTTGTCCCGGGTGTAGATTGTAAGACCATTGAACTAGGCCCAGCCGCCAGATCCAGGGCTCCTGGACATAGCAGCGCATTCGACTGAGACCTAGTCCGCACACCTTCCTGCTGATCATTCACGTTCATGGTAATTTCCAACGGGGTAGACAGGGTGATTCGTCTTTGGAAAGGAACCGCACCTCCACCATGTAAGGGCCGACTAGGGCCCTCAGCGCGAAGAACACGAGCCGGTTGCGCACGTAATGTAAACAAACATTCTTTAATTAACTAAATGGTGATCACAAAATAACTTGCCCGCCAACTTGAGGGACTTACAAAGAATAAGTAAACTTAATTAGCGCGATCTAGTACATATATATATAACTGCGGGCTGACTAGCTTCGTCAGGCCCCAAAGCCGCACTGCCTTCCTGCTGGCCCAAACACCCTTATAAGCCCCAGGTTCCCCCTGGTGGTGACCTGGGCAGCAGGAATGCCACTTCTCTGGAACTTTCTTCCAGGCAATTAACATATCCCCGTAATCAACATATTCAGGTAATTAACATATCAGGTAATTGCTTAATCTTACTACCCGCGCACATACCGCCGCGGTCCACATTCCTTACATACCGGGCCCAGTCCCGCCATACGCGGACTGGCCCCCAGGGGATCGTCACATAAGAAAGGTTCATCTGCAATTTAACTCAATTCAAACTGAAGGCATAGAATTGTCCATGATTAAGAAACACATTAGTTTGGTTAAAAAATATACAAATAAGTTGAAAGTATCAGTAGAATTATAGTAATATCACAAACATTTCAAGTAAGTATAATGGAAGAAAAACTTAATGTTCTGAAAGTATTTCATTGATTGTTGGAATATACACTGTTGAAATTACATAAAAAATTTACAATTATAGCAAATACATAGGTATCCTGTTAAATTTACATATGTAGTGCATCATTGTTGTGAATTTATTCCGCTAATTTAACATATATGTCCCATTATTATCTATGTTAATTTTACATAGATATCCCTATATTTTAGCAGAGATGTTTTGCTAATTTTATTTAGATATACAGTTATTATTACAAAAGTATTTCGTTGAAGTTACTGTAGTATTCCGCTATTATTACGGGAGTATTTCGTTGAATGTACAGTAGTATTCCGTTATTATTACAGAAGTAATTCGTTAAAGGTATGGCATAATTCCGTTATTATTACGGAAGTATTTCGTTGAAGGTACGGCATAATTTCGTTATTATTACGGAAGTATTTTGTTGTTGTTACAGTAGTATTCCGTTATTATTACGGAAGTATTTTATTGTTTTTACGGTAGTATTCCATTATTATTACGGAAATGCATTTACGGACAACTGTAAATTTTACGGAATTATTCGGTTAAAACTCTGCTGCCGACACTTTTCCGTAACTTTTACGGAATTTTTTTTAACAGTGTACTTTGCGAGTTAAATGATAGGAGCATACTGAAAAAAAGCGATCAAAATTCCAAAAACTCAAGTTTAGGTTACCCCAAAGTTATCCTGCTTATGTCTGCATGGTTTTTGACCAATGTAGCCTACATGTATGTACGAAGCAAGTTTGATATTCACATGAACAATAGTCAAGGCATGGCGCAATTATTGTTTTTCCTCCCGAGATAAAAGTTTGACTGTAATAAAAATTGGTCGGAATTTAGAATTTAGAACAGTCACTAGAATATGACAGAAGAGTGTTTCTCTTCAACGGACTGACAAAGTCTCATTAAAACGCATTTAAGACATTCCAACTGGGCAAAACCATGACTGGTCCGTTCCACATTTTACGGTATTCGATATTTTGTAATAGACATGTAACAGGCGTTGTTAAGAAAGCATATACTCTCACAATTAAACCATTCGGGGATGCAACATCCAAATAATATCGGCTCGTGCTGTATAAACATGATTTTATTCCGAATAAAAATGAATGCAATGCACTATATTTATCGAATATATTCTATCTTATCTAAAGGATTACCATATCAGATTGACATTATCATGTAATTCTTGAAAGTGCACCGGTTATCGTATTCTTGATTACGAATCTGTCCTAGATTCGTACATCTCCAATGTTGGGATAAAACACCGGATGCACCTGGGTTCCCGAGCGCCATCTTTCAAGGGTGCCAAACGAGTCTACACAAAACGTGTGATCCGCGTGGTGGAGCATTGGTTCTCATAAAAGAAAACACCTCCGACCCTAAATAAATATTAACAACTTTTGCATGTAAGCGTTTTTCCATCTCATCTCCATTTAGATAAGCTTTCTCAGTGTTCACTCCACCTTGAGCGTTTCGAACATTGGGAGCTTGTATATTCATCAATGACAATTACAGCTTGCGTAATCCTTACTTACCGGTGCTCTATTCGAAAGCCTACCACTTTGCGTAACCTTCGAGCTAAAGTTAGGTTTATGGTAAACATTTGTCCCATTTAGTTTTATGCAACCCATACGGACTGAAAACTTTTTGCAATGGTTTAATCAGTTATAAAACAGTTTGGAATACATTCATATTAAGACCGGTCTGCATTGAACACTTGCGGGACCAGGCAAATGTATTTATTATGGACAGGTGTTCATTGTATCAAGTCTTGACATCTGGTGAACACCGTTTGATGCATGCGAACAGTACATGTGTATAGTACAAACTAACTCAAAGCTTTATATTTAATCATTAGAAAATAACACGTGAACTGTCTACATATGTACATGTACATAACATTCAAACTATTCATGAAAAAATTGCCAATTCAATTCAATTCAACTCGGTACCCTACAATTAGGAAATCAGTGGCGGCTCGTATAGCTAAAATTAGTGGGGGTGCTGCTCCAGAAATTTTGTAGCGACTCCTTTCAAACGGTGGGCTAGACTTTGGGCAATGCACGTTAGTGTGCCACTGTAAATCTGTCACAACGTCAGAGGGCAACACGCAATGTCCTCGCCACTAGAACTGAGGAGCACAAAAGTGCCATAGCTTAACTGCAGGGTGGCACAACATTGCTTATTGGACCAATTTTGGCCCCTCCGTTTAAAAGGAGTAAAAACATGTAATCTGCTCTATACGGCGATTTTAGGTATGCTTTTAGTTTCATTTTTCTTTTCTCTTTGGGGGTGCTGCAGTTCCGCAGTGCCTATGGACGAGCCGCCACTGCAGGAAATGAATGCAATATGGTGGAAGTGGGGGGGAAAACCCAATTTCAAGAGAATGCTCCTGCATTAGTAGGGCTTTAGACATCATTGTTAGTTTGTATTACTACTAAATCTGGACATTCGCCAGGAAGGCTATTCCATCGCCTAAGGACCAATAGTATTATAGTAAGTATGTGTCTTGGCACGAAGCTCAGTTAAAGGATTTGAGCGATAATGTATACTCCTATAGTGCTCGTTAGGCGTTAATATATGGGAAACGAAATCATTAGATGTGAATTACAAGAAAGATTAAAACGTTTGAAAAGCCCCATAGATAACTTTTTTCATCTGGACCTCAAATCTCGCGGAATGTTGGTAATTGCTCTTAAGCCGGGTCTCCACCAAGACGTACATCGTACGTATATACACGTTTTTACAAACAAATGCAAAAAAGTTGGCCCTCCGCGTTTGTTTCAGCCGCCATTTTGTAAATATATGTAAACATCAAAATTGTACAGCTATTAAATGTCTTTAACAGCTGTACAATTTTGATATTTACATATGTTAAATGTCTTTAATAGCTGTACAATTTTGATATTTACATATATTTACAAAATAGCAGCTGAAACAAACCCGGAGGGCAAACGTTTTTGCATATGTTTGTAAATACGTGTATATACGTACATGTACGTCTTGGTGGAGACCCGGACGCTTCATGGCTGTGAATAGATTCCACATTTCTACGAAAGCTGTAAAAATGCAAAATCTGGATGCTCAGTTTAGTTTATCAGAAATTTCAAATTCTTTAATGCTCCCTGAAGTTTATTTACATGTTTATATTAGCGATTATTTTACTACCATTTGGAAACCGCAAAAACCCAGGTCACCATGGGTCTTGCCAGACAGATGTCTTGTCTGCATCATTAACAAAATTATTATGATAAGTGCAATCTTCAAAGTACTTTTATTTTCTACTGCAGACGTGAAACTACTTCCACCGATAAATATTTAACGTCTGTATATTTCCCAATAAGTATAAAATACATTTTTAGTCTTTTATTGCTTGTTATTACAGTTAACACCTGGAGTTCAAATTATTACACATTTTCACGATTTGGGCCTAATTCTGAGCAAAGTGTTGGATGTGAATATAGAGTAAACAGATGTAGGGCAGACAGATGTCTTGTCTGCATTCAAAATGATTATGAAAAGTGCAATCTTCAAAGTACAAATCTTTTTCATCTTTCATTATATCTATTTCACCGATAAATATTTAACGTCTTTATATTTCACAATAAGTATAAAATACATTTTTAGTCTTTTATTGCTTGTTATTACAGTTAACACATGGAGTTCAAATTATTACACATTTTTACGATTTGGGCCTAATTCTGAGCAAAGTGTTGGATGTGAATATAGGATAATGTTTAATACTTAAACAGTAATACACGGTCTACTGTTCGACATAAGCTAAAACAATTTGTTGAGTTGTAAAATTTGCTCAAACTAATAAGTATGTAGGAGGGCATAAATATAACTCCCACAAATCACAAATGCTACTTTTATGAGGTTTTTCAGAATGCAATTTTATTCGTAATTACACGGTGCTGTGGGCATAAAACACAACACCACAATTGTTATAGTTTAAAATTCCCCGAATACATAGTTATAATCAGGATTTACAAGCAATGTTGGCTTGTTTTCGTCAGTATCGACGTCTAAGAAAATCTGTTGACACAATAGCGAATATATTTTGTGTAGCCTGGGCGCTAAACTTCTTTGCTACATAGTGCCAATCTCCTGCAAGCTAATTTTATTAGCATTTTTATACACGCCTTAATAAATTATCATTAGCCCGACTATATAGGAAACCATTGTGTCCCAAGGTTAATGCAATATAAAAGCTGGTCATTTTCTTTTGCTTAGATTATCCTATTCCCGTCATGCACCTAAAACACATGTAGGCATGTACAACTTCAGTATCATATCTGGACATAAGCGAAGCTGTAATACCACCAGCAATTAGTGTGTTCATCAGACCCAAAATTAATAAGACACGGATGTGTGTTGTTTCAATGACAATAGCACAACAGGAGTTCTATAAGTAGAGGGAACAAAGAAACTTTTTGTTTCCCACCAAGTTGTTCATGGATGAAGCAAAATCCTTCTAAGATTCAAGTCGAACATTTTCATAATTTTCAGCTTGCTATGGGAAAGTATTTTACCTTTCTATTATTCTGATGCCCAATATAGGGATTCTCAATTTTATTTGTGCAATTATCATAAATCGGTACAATGCAGAGCGTTGATTAGTTGCACGCGCTGTTTATTATAAGCCAATTCAGCAACTCTGTGATTTGTTTGTCGATAATTCTTGGCACGACACCAAGTGATGGAAAAAATAAGGCTTTAATACTAACTTAGCACGTCGTAAGCAAAAAAGGAGAAAAGTGAAAAACTTTGGAAAGGACAAATTACTTGAAAATTACGTGACTCCCATTGCAACACGATTGTAAAATCAATAGTCCTTCATAAAACAGTAGTCAACACGCGTTTAAAACATGTCAGGAGGAATGTTTTCCACGGACACTCCATTGTTGGAGTGAACCGGATTAAATGATGCGAGTATACAAGCAAGACTTGCAGAAATGGGAAAATTTTACATTACAATTGAAAGTTCGTGAACAGCATTTGAATAATTTAACAGAATGACCTTAACTTTCATTCTCCACACCCATGACTGGGTGGTCTTGAAGTAAACCTTCGACTAGGCGTAGTTCCGAATTTTTATTTGGTGATTAAAACTTAAAATGACAAACCCACGATAAGCACAAAATTGCAAAATGTACACGATTTACAATCGTCTTGAAAGGAATTCAAAATGATGGTACCACTTTCATAATGTATGTTTGTAACGAGTTATTCAGTTTACCTGCACGCAGTAAAATAATGTAATTTATTTATGAAAACTAATTTTGTTTTATAAATAATGAGGTGCATTTTCCAGCAAATTTTGCAGCTGATAAACATATTTTCAAATGACCCTACATGCATTTCGAAACTAGCCTAGACACGTTCGCAATAAATTGAGTTGTTTTCAATAAGTTTACTTTGGCACTATTAAAAATGCAGACCAAACCGTAAGGAAGACTAGTAATTGAAAATGATTTGGGAGTTTCATTTTCAAGCATTGCCATTCTGTTTATGTACTGTATAGTGTACATACAGGACAAACAGTAGCCACACAACACTTTTTGAAATTTCATCTTGTAACCGATAGTTACAAAAGCCATTCAGGATCGACAGTCAGAATGCATGTTGCTGATGAACTATACTTTGGTAATAATTGTTGAATTGTTCTATGCGTTCACTGTATGTACAATTCAACAATCGATGACGAAAATAGATCTTCCTTTCTTGTATTTTATGGGCTTTCGATTGAAGTCTATAATTTTCATCGGTCACTGGTTGATCCGTAATTTGATTGGACGTTATTTTTGCGGTATGGAACTTCACTAGTATATGCTGCATGGTATTAAGTTACATGTTCAGGATAGCCAGAAACAGAAACGGTTCGTTCAGGTGCTATATTGCACTGCCCATTTTTACTATAAACGCCTTTAATATGTATGAGCTGAACGAAATTATCTTGAAATCAGTGTCACATCAAGTGATATTTGCTGGATTTTATCATGACCAATTAATCGACCATTGCATTTTCATCCATTTATAAGGTACTAAACGCTTAAAAAGCTGACCGAAAATCCCCTTATAATCAGTCATATCAAGTGACATTTGACTGTTGTTTAACTCTTAACTATACTAGATTAGAAATACGATTTCTTTTTATCATGGCCAATTACTTGTTCTACATTATATTTTCACTCAATTATCAGACCATTAATATCTTTAGAAAACTGAACTAATATTACCTTAAAAATCACCTTCACGAGTGATTTATACATAAATTGTTGCGGCTAGAATGTCATGTATGCATTGTAGATATTCAAATATTATAGAGGACAACATACAAATAACTCTCTGAACAATTTTGGCTGAAACACCTCCAATCACCATAGATTAAAAATCTATATACCGTGGGAAAGCAGTTCAGGAAGTGTTACTCACACACGTTATCAGGTGTAGGCAGTGAGTCTATGACGCAATTTCATTTTGATAATGTACAAATCCAGCCAAACCTTTCGAAATTTCTATTTGACCAAGATAAGAATTCGTCCTTCACTTGAAGCCATATTTCACAGTTTTATTAAACCTGAATTTAATATACAAATATTTGACACAAATGGAAATAAGTGCAGTTTCATTCTACATAGAGAATTTGAGGCTGCGGTTGATCTGATTCAGTTTTTTAAAGTTATTATATATACTGTCTGGAACTGTCCCACGTCTGATTGCCTTTTGAAACCTCGAAGGCGGCTGCTCAAGTACTTTAAATGGAGCAAATCGATGGAGAAACCAGAATGAATGACAATAGATCCTGCAGCAGTTCCTCAAGTTCACCTGCAATGTATATTGAATTTCAGTTCACGTTCATGGAGATCGATATATGCAGTTTTCCCATACTAGACTTTTTTTTTTTCCGAATTAAAATTCAACGTTGTTGACAATATAAATATCCATATGCACTTAGGCTAGCAATTGCAAAACTTATTTGCGTATATTTGTTGTCAAATGCATTAACGATTTTTATAGTACACAACTATGGTATGTTAGTTTGAGAGGAAATTAATGGTGGATGAGAGTTGAGGTAGCGACAATTTGTTTTATCGATTTATTCAAAAGAAAATATAGTTGCGGAATCTTATTTAAATGTCATCTGTGGTAAAGTATGCAGTGTTTAATAAATAATCAAAAATACATTCCTGAATTAATATTATCTACATGCATAATCAATTTAGGTGACACTATGTGCTACTTTTCAAGAAAGTTCATTTTATAAAAGATGGCTATCTATCGGCCTACACTTAATAAAAATGGTACACGGTCGTAGCCTACATTTGGACGAATTTGCCTATAATTTATTTCACTTTGCACATTTATCTCGCATTTAAATCAATTAAATGACTTTTTTGAGGAAAGGCTGGAATATTGCAATTTCCATAGCAGTCAAACACGGGTGTAATTCATTGTTTCCAAGGGCTACAACATTATTTGAATTTTATAACTGTTAGATTTTCAGAAAAAGCCTTGGATATGCATTGCAATTACGATGCTACGAGATATATAGAATCCGCATGAATAGTTTCAAGAATTATGGGTCCATTATTCTCTCAAATATGATTGTCACATAAAATTTGCCAGAAGGCTTGCAAGTAATTGATTTATTTTCACTTAATTAATCAAACTCGTTACACCATCAAGTTTAATATAAATTAAACGTAGTCTTCGATGACATTGTTAATCCTTACCAAATAAATTAAGCACACAGCCTTACTGTGAGTACTTAGTGACATCTGAACCCTTGGTTTAATATAATTTAAAAGTCCTCAAAAATCCGAAGCAAATGGTCGAAGGTTACAAAATAGTTCTGGAGAAAGTGTTTAGAAAATGGTGGTGGCTTCTGTCAAGTGCGATTTTATATCTCTGCAGGAGCGAATGCTAAGCTTTTTTTTTTCTCTGGTGTGCTATAGAAAAAAACTAAGTAAAGCATAAAATCTTTTTTTCCTAGTCGATATCCTTGTATTTAATGCTGTTGTAAAAGACTTATGGCCAGTCAATCACGAATCTTTTCTCTGCAATTTCTAACTTGCAGTTGACTTTAGTATTTAGGGTCCATGCATGTGTACAGGAAAAGGATATACTAAAATGTTTAAAAGGTTTCGAGGGGTTTAAGGGTAATCCCTAGCAACGCGAATTAATCGCCAGGTAACATTGTTGAGGCCAACAATTTAGTGGACAAATCAGTTTTAAATGAAGCTCAAATCAAAGCCGCTTTCAATTTGACAAAGTTAACACAAAACAAAATGTGAATAGTTGATGATCAACAGGGATTTGCGACATTAACTGAAGTAGTGATAATGTTCACACACATGTGTACAGTGTGTTGCTGATAACATTTTAACGCAAACATGTTGATGCGAATTAAGCCCATTTCTTTCATGTATATACTTTGAAATAAGTTATGGTATATTTAAATTGAATTCGGGTAAAGGGGAAGATGATTTTTTCCCCCAAAAATTGCATATAAGATAAATTACATACGAATCTCCCACTTATTTCATTATTAAATTATCATACAGACAAAAAGGAGCCAGTCTCACAAAATTTACCAGTCTATATTCAGAGGTTGAACGACGCTTGCATGCTCAGATTTGTAGATTAATTAAATCAATAAAGTTGCTTAGAAACTTGGACATCTAATGTTCTGTATGTTTTTGCTTTGCTTTCAGAAGATCAGTGGTGTTAGTCTTAGTAATTGTTAGTCCTTCATGGCTTTCCAGAGGTTCAATATTCTCTCTTCTGTACTCTAGCTCTCTACATTCAATACGTTTATATAAGTTCTCCATTTCCCCCACCTCATACACTCTAGCCGTTTCCCACGTTTCTCTAAATTACCAGAATTTAATATGAACTTAATCTTGAAATTGGTGTCCAGGGAGATGACCGACATTAAAAGCAAATTGAAGCTATTCCCCTTTAGTGGTTTTATAACCGTGTGTAGAACAGCTGACATTTTAAGCACACACAAAAAACAGATCCATGCCACATTTTTGACGCATTGATTTGCAGACGAATACATTATTTACAAAAGGACAAAAATAACAGTCTGGCAAAACATCATAAAAATTAAGCCCTAAAACCGTCCCCATTTGACATTGTATATACTGTACATGCTATAGAACTGTATAACTTTTTCATTAACATCGTTATAATGTATGCAAATATATGTACATCTTGTGCATACACAATCCTGTTTCGACACATGACTGACAAACACACTTTATACTTGGTGACTCATCTTAAACAAATTAAAAGTCCCATTCCAAGTTAAATCATGAGTTTATACATGAGGCCATTTTGCATGTGAGTGCAAGCATATATAATTTCGGCGATATATATTATAATAATTATATATAATTTATTATAATTATATATAATAATTAATATATATATTAATTCATGTAAATTAATTAGATATATATTCTCTATTTACAAGTCAACTTCCTTTTAAGTATATGAATAACATCTCATTATAAGCTCTTGTTTATAACCCCAAGAGCAAATTTATAAGTAGAAGGCTACCGTTATTTACGTGATGAACATGTATATGAACGAATTCGCAATTTAAGTATATATATGTAATTTTACATTGGGTTGACTTTCTCGCAATTGTATATTGTTAATCAGAGTGTGAAACATTCAAATAACGAGAGATGTATTTCCCAAAGGCATCATTGCTCATCTCAATATTTATATACAAGTATATAACTTGTATATGGAGTAAAATTTGAAATGCTATATACTTGACATTTAACTAAATTTTGCCTATTGATGCTTGTGCCGAATTTGCATCATTCCACCTGTATGCATTACATGTATGAACTTTATTCTAGTAATGCATTTTCCAGCTGGATATAATATTTAAGTTGGAGAACGAGTGATGTTTTACTGCTGTTTTTATGGTTGCCATAGAAATTAATGTACGAGAACAGAATAACCATCATATTTACGAGTGACATTCAGGAATGGAAATAAAATGGAAGCAGCTCGAATGAATATGGAATGTTTACACCGTAAAATATAAATAAAACTATGCTCTTCAGTTTATTTAATAACATTTAGTTAGTATGAATATTTAAATTAAAAGAGTATTGCTCTGTTTATGAGTTTCCCTTTGGGTATTAACTGCAGATGCTCAAGCTATAGGAAACATGAGTACATTATACATGTTCGCAAGATTGGATGGGGATAATTTTAAGATATCATATGACACAAAAGAATTGCTTAGGAGTTTTAGCAGATTTTCTGAAATTAGCACTAACAGCTTCATGTGAATGATCGATGTGTATAACATACATGTATACTCGAAATAAAATAAATTACCGCACAGCCATTAATACTTGAGGTAAAACGCATTATCTCGACTTTTCACTTCAGATTTATGTACAGCCATAATTTGAAAACTGTACTTTGTAAGTTTCTGTCAAATGAAATACACTTAAGTGCAAAAAATTCGACTCACCTGCATGAATCAAGTCAAAATGTGTTTTTGTCAGCAACAAAATGTCCGATTTAAAATCGGGAAAATGTGTTTTGTAGACAATTTATTCTCTTTATAATTCGCTTAATTGTCATAAAATTCCAGATACATCTTTGAGGAGAAAAATTTTGAACTTAAAGCAACCCAAATTTGCATTGTTTATGACAATATGCATCGTTGTGCACCTGTAGCTGTAAGTGTTTCTGAATGCAATTTGAGTATCAGAGCTTAATAAGCACATATCCAGACATAGTGTTAATTAATGGTTTCTCGATAAAATGACCACTCCACCGGAAGTAGCCGCACGATTTGCGGGCTATTCTCCAGAGAAATTAAGCAGAAATCTATTTCACACTAGACGAATTATAAACAGGAATAAATTGTCTACAAAACATATTTTTCCGATTTTAAATCGGACAGTTGGTTGCTGAGAAAAACATATTTTTACTTGATTCATGCAGGTGAGTCGAATTTTTTGCACTCAAGTGTACATAGAAAAAATCCACTGAACCTACCGGGTAAAAAATTTCAGAAACATGTGTTCAAATATCAAAAAAAGAAGACATGATTTCCTGTGTGCCTTGCACATTTATATCAGGAATTCAATAATATTGCAATATTTATTACTGCACCCCTTGTGCAACAGATATTGATTTCCTGTAACAAATATTGATACATAGCGATTAGCACAATTTAATTTTAGTCTTACACATGTGCCCACATCAGAATTCAAAATATCTACATGTGATGGTATAATATTTTATTCAAATATGCATTACAAGGACGAATCCTGGGGGTCCCCACCCAGGTTGTCCGGGTTATCAATTTGTTCATAGGTTCCCGAATGAAAATGCAATTCATTCTAATCATAACTGGTGTAACGCCATGCAAAAAGCAAAATTTCTTGATAAAACATAAATTCATCATTTCGGCTAGGTTTATCATGTCAACATGCGAAATGTTTATCTCAAAACGATCAAAATCTGTCACCAAAATTATGATAGGGCCGCCAAATGAGAAAATAGATAGTTTCATTTTAAAATACTTGTAAATGTTAGTTAGTCAATATAACAATATTAAAAATAATTTTTAATAATGTTGACAAAACATTAAAAACTTACTATTGTAGATAAAATCTTATAAAATGTCTACAACATTCAGACAAAACTTCCTTGCGAGTTCCCAACTGGCTGCCTAACTTCCCTGCAAAAAATTCATAGATTCATTATGTATATGTTGCGTACTACTTAGTGTCATTGCAGTAACAAGGACAACATTTGCTGTCATGTTCAAGCATGACATATCTAGAATGACATTAATGAAAAACAAGGACAACCTTGCTATATGCATAACAAGTTGCTACTATCTTCTATAATGCCACTGCCGTAAAGGAATATTAAATACCTAGTTGCGTGACAGTACACTGTATAGACTACGAGTCTGAGCCCTGGTATACCTAAAATCTGGCATATCCAACGAAATGCTATTATTGAACGAAAAGCGTATAATGCGAGATTTTGTTATTAATAAACAAGATAGATCAATACGGCTGGTTTTCTTGGATATACTTTTTATACCAAATGCTGAATTCACATAACAACCATGCAGTGTTTCTTTGTGTTCATGGAAGGATTTAAAAATGTCCTGGCTTATAGTGGAATTTAGACCAAAGAGTGAAAACAACTATCATTCCATCTGTCAATATTAACTCTGACAGATGTGGTCAAGAGTTCTACTCAATTTACTATTTATTTTCTAACACTACCAAACGTTTTTTCAGCAGTGCTTTCAATTCAGTTCTATAAGTAATGGGATGGCCAACAGAGCTTAGAAATAAAACAATAGACAGTAAGTTTTCATTTATTTATCGAAGCAAAATTGTAAAAACATTGAAAATCCGCAATTTTTTATATCCTGTACGTGTTTATTTAGAAACCTAAAAATTGATGTTTATGCAGCTTAATACTGCTTTATATGTGTAAAAGGGATTTTTTTTATAAACATATGGAATCGGCATTAATATTTATTTTGTAAATGTCAGTAGCACATTAGACATCTTTTTAATATCAAAGTTCAAATTTACCCTAGCTTTCCATTGACATACATTTCATATTGCAAGTATAGCATTATATACATTGAATACCAACTTATACCGTACTTTCAATTTGGACCCCTCTAGGTCCTTTAAAAGCATTGTATTTATGACATTTTTTTTTATACATTGCAAAAAAACTGAATATCCCCATGTTCATAAGAGATGTAGAGGAAGATGTGATCTACATTTCCGATAAACGAGGACCTGGCTCTTCAAAGAAAAAACTAAAGCCTTCGATATAAGATTTTGAATTGTACACTCTGCCAGTTCAATTGGAAAATGAATTCTTCAAACCATATTTTCAAATTTGTTTTTACGAAACCGACCATGAAAACGTATGGAACATGGTTACTTTTCCTTACTGAATTGACAACGGACTGTATATATTCAGTATCGAAAAAGAAAAAACATGAGAATAAATTGAACATTCTAAATACCTGTACAGAGTTACATGAAATGGTAGACAGTGATCGATGTGTCCCCAGATTTCCTCGTTTCCCCAAATGACACAGTAAATACTAGACGTATATCTTTTATTTGATCATTAAGTGAAGTCTTATCCTTTATCAATCTATGCATACTAAAGCCAGTCTCAAAATCGCGATTGCCAAATTGACGAATTGCCATAGACTTATAGACTATTATTTCCATTGTACTATAGGGCTAACAACTTAAAACTTTTAAAAAAGATAATGATAATAAATGACATTTCACTCTATACAATGGAATTTCTCACAACGCATAGAAAATCAAGTGAATGATTGCAAAAAATCCAGAACATGTTAAAAAACATGTGTACATAAAAATAAACTAACGATGCGGTGAATAGATGTATATTGACGTCAATTATTTATTTACAAATGTACTCTTATACACTTTCACCTTCGAATACGAATTTATTATTTAAACATAAAACGTTTTAAAATATTTGATAAAACAAATCTTAAGCAATAAATTCGTTCTACATCTCTGTAAATACATGTAAACTGTATACATAGCGAAATAATGGGTTTAGGCCGCAGGAAAACATTTGCACATTTACATTAGATAGTAAATGTCTGTAATAAAATTACGTATTCAGTAATCATACGTCATAAAATGCCAATATAAAAGTTACTTGATAATATGAATAACGATGCATGTTATATGTATCACAACTGTGCAGGAAGATGAATGAATTAAGGATATTGAAATTGTAAATTGGCATAATAAATGACTAGATTCATGCTTGTAAAAAGTTAGACTATCGAAGTAAAATTTGTATATAGTATTTCACGATTCATTTCCTCCTATGTATGAATGAAACTTGATTACAGTAAATTCGTATGTTATCATTTCATTGAGAACAGCAATGTGTTTTTCACACATCAGCGCTGTTTGATAACATTCAACTGATTACATTTTTACGAAAAAATACATATTTTATCACAATGCACATCATTTAAGATTAAATTCACACCTTGCATTTTATTTAGCGTTATGAACTTAACGAAAATAGTGTCTGCTAAAGAGATACCATTTATCCAAATAGAAAGCAACACTGTTTACTTCATGAATATTTATTTGGTGCTAAATTGGTCCTCCTAGCATTTTGGGCTTTAATTAATTGCTCACAAAGCACATTAAGATAATTAATTTTCCCTTCCGAAATTGCTACGAGAATCTCGTAATTAAATGAAATTAATTCCACAAATAGGCAATTACTATGAAATGTCAGCTGCCGAATTAAAAACACACAAAGCTATGTTGATATGCCAATTTTCCGCATTATGTACTCGACTTAAGCTAATTACTTAATCTTATCAGACGTATCTACCTCGGGTGCATTAACCATGATACTGTTCTGTTCAATCGATAGCCTCTCATCATTTATATAATAAAAGTCGTCAACACTCAACATTCAGTTTGCAATGCTGCCTTTTCTCAGAAAGACATTTTTTTTTTTTTTTTTTTGCGTGTGACATAGCAAATGGCATATGTTGACCTACGTTGCTATGACTTTGTACATCATGATAGCTAGAAAAGGTTAGTAGGCAAGATGTGTGAACGTGATGCGAATACTTAACGACTCTTACGGATGTAAAAGTGAAAGCCATTGAAAAAAAGCATTGTAAGGAATTTTTTCATCACGTACTGAGTTCAGTTTTTGACAGTTGAGAATACCATTCGCAATGAAATCCACAAAAAAATACACGTATATCTAACCTTAAGCTTTCGTTTAAGCTCCTTGACATTTTAAAATTGGAACTAAGCAGTTTATGCAAAATTTCAAATATATAAACCGATGTTATACAAAATCTACAGCTTAACTTCTTATTACTATAATTACACGTGCACAGGGTGGCCACAAAAAAAGGGGGAACAGTTTTCATAAATTCGTAACTTTTTAGTTTTATAATCAAAGTAAATCCATTTTTGCAGAAATGCAGGCAACAAACGTACGAACAAAACAGCTATATTTCAATTTGTACTTAACGGGGATTGAAACCCTATCCCTTTCAATGGGTAAATTTGCAGCGACACTCACAGCCAAACAAAATGAGATTAAATAAACATAAAAATTGTTTAAAATAGTTTGAAAAATCAGCAAGGTCATTCGCTTGTCGTTTTTCACTTTGGAATAGTAGATTTTTTAAAATTAATCAACAAGTTTGAAAAATGTCCGTTATTTTGCACACGCTGCCAGCAGGTGGCAGCATGAGATAGGCAAGTTGTGAGTGCAAAAATTCAAATTATGATTAAAAAATCTACTATTTTAAAGTGAAAAACGACAAGCGAATGACCTTGCTGATTTATCAAGCTATTTTAAACAATTTTTATTTTTATTTAATCTCTTTGTTTAGCTGTTTTATTGTTACGAATTTATGAAAAAAAAAGGTTCCACTTTTGTTGTGGCCACCCTGTACAACTATGCAATGTTAATTTCAAGTGCACTGCTAAGTGATTACCTGTATCATTAATTGCATAATTCGTATTAGAACTTGCTAAACAACGTGTTGGGCTTCATAAAACAACTACATATACATGTCTGGGGTCGTGAAATTACCAATCAATCCAATAAACAAAAGAATAACAAGGGTATACAGCTTTGAATAACAATTAATAATATGCATATACGTACAATAGTTTTGAGGTACTCGCCTATAATTGCAATCTCCAACAGTTGTCCATTTATGGAAATGTTGTGTAACATTAGATCATTGTGGGGAAAGAAAACTGCGCCTCCTACGGCATTGATTATAATTCTTTATTAAACAGTATATCAAACTGTAATTATGGGCTTTAGAGGGTTCGTAGCGTCTGAGAGTCTGGCAAATCAAGTTTTTAAAAAGCATGCTGATATTGTATGCCCTTGAAAAGAGACGTCGTAGTGTGGCTTAATTGGATAAATTCATGCCATTAATTTATTAGTGCCAAATTGCCTCTTTAAAGATGTATGCTCAGAATCCAGCACAGATCTTTCATTAAGAGCACACAAACCTGATTGTAGATATTATACTCTTCCAAAATTGCATTTGTTATTCCAAATTTCAAATGTTCAATTTTCTTTATATAACTGGATAAAACGAGACTTCTGGGTAGCAAATAAGCCAATTGACCTTGCAGTGGGAAAGGAAAAATAGTGGTATTTTTTGAAATAGTAGTTCGGGATGTGGTAATCAGGTTAAATTCAGTCATGCAACGCATTGAAATACTAATTCAAGGCCTGAAAACACGTGATAAATAAACGCGCCAATGTCTGTAGAGGCTTATGGTCCGGCTGCAACAACGCGATTGAAACAGGTTAATGAGCAATAACAATAGGAACTCTTCTGTTCTTCACAATATAAAATGTCAAACAGTCTTTTGTAGGAAACTATCGTAAATAGAGCTGAAGTAACTATTTTCATGCATGTCTTGGAATTTTCTTAATCAAACAAAAGATGCTTAATGCTCATGCAAGTAGTTTGCTTCTATTCAATTGTCATTATAAATCTCATTGAATTTAACTATGCGGGCAATATTGTCAAAAATAATTCCAAAAAAATATTGCCAAGTCAATTATAAGTAAGCATATTAGTAAGCAATTATAACTTCTGCTAAACATAAAAAGGAGGTAATGACTGTATTCACTGATCTAATTTGTGTGTGCTTTGTGGCCTGCCACTCGAAGGTGCGAAAAATTCATGGAAATCCCATTAAATTCCTGGCATTCACCTCTTTACCCTTTTTATGAACACAGACGTATTGAATTGCTTTTGTAAGCTCGTGAAGGCCGAATCTGTCGGCCAGTATTTCATTATTTCCAGGTCGTTCCTGTGTCAACTATACACTTGAAACTAAGTTTATTGCCAAATATAGACTACATGCACAAATGCCTTGAACAATAACACATGCTGACATTTTCTTTAAATTACACATCCAACCTAGTATTCAAATTCGATTTCTTAACACCATTATATCGATTGACTATAAACTTTATAACCTTCACACAGACTATTAATAAATGCTTTACACTCCTTGCCCGTCTATTTATACTGATGCTACAAGCGTGTGTGTGCATATATTATTTTAAAGAGTAAATACATGTTTTTTGTTATTGACAACGCAAACCTAAACACTCAAGAAATCTGTGAATATACATTATACGAGTATAGCTTTATTTCAATAAAAGCTCTTCCCAATATTCGCACACATTTCTAATTATGTATGCACAATGCATAATAAATGATGCGTTTCAAATATTATTTGAACAATATAGTATTGGAGAATAAAATCCAATTATACTAATGATCAAACAATCGTTAGAAGTCAAATTAATTTTCTCTGCATTCCAAACGAGGCAATATTAGAAACCATTTCCAGGAAAAGTATTCTTTTTTTTGTTGCTAAAATGAGTAAATTTCTCCGAATTGCATTGAAAACATAGTGGTTTGATGGCATGTTATGAAAAAAACATCTAGTTTTATTATTTCCCATTTTATTATACACCCAATGTCTCCTACTGTCACCCAATTGTACATCAACAGCCATCATGCTTCAACATCATAAATCTAAATCTATCAGTTATACAAATTTATTTCCAACAGTATTTTAAAATACAGTAAATTTACTGTAGGTTCTCATCGAATTTAGGAAAACAATTTAAGTTATTTATCTTGGTTTTTGACAGTGAATCATATAAAATCGATCAACAATGATTATAGCTGTAGATGCACAATAGCTTTGACTTTTTGCAATTATTCTTTAATCAAAACAAAAGGGATAATATATGGTCGGTCAATATAATTCATTAAGGCACTTCGTAATCATCTATTAAACTGATCAAGTTTGCCTTTGCCGCCAAATTAGCCAAGCGAGTTAATTGTATATTGCCATCACGAAATGAAATCTCTAAGGATTTCTAATGGCAGTGACCATTCATTTCAAACTCCTGGCAACATCACAAACCAATACGAGCATTATCCAGTGGAGAAATATCACAAGTATATGCATTTTGTATAGAATCACATAAATATAACTAAAATGTGTGGTATATAAAATACGTTATTGAACTCTGGGAGACTGGGGCAAATTACTTATGATAATAATGCACAGTACTTTTCTAGAAGTATACATCATTTTGGCATTTTAAATAGTTTTGTTTTTAAAGATTTACGCATTCCCGTTCTTTCCATATGAATGAGAAATTTAAAGAGTTATTATCCTAAACTCAATATTGGCCATTCAAAAATGTATGAATATATTTTTGCAGAATAGGCAATGCAAGCCTTTTTTTGTGGAAAACTTTTCCAAAAATGGGAGTTCCCTGGCGTACTATTTATTCAGCACGAGGTAATACAATTCAAGCAATTTCTAAAAACTATCTAATGCATTATAAACTTTTATGTTATGATGTCTGAAACAAGTGTAGTTATAAAACTCCTCAATCCTTGATATATGAACAATATTGATTGTCCATTTCAATAATTTTTATATTAATTCAATAGCATATTTATAGTTTCTCCTGGATACTCGCGAATTATGAGTATGATATTTATTTTATACTTAGAATTCTTCATACTTTTGAATCTATTGCTGAAGCAGGTTTATTGTACTATGTCATAATAAGAAAATCAATAAAACAATTAATCACAATTATCTATAGTGCATAATTTAAAATGGACTTTCCAACACTTCGTAAGTATAAAGGTGCTTCATAAGTAATTAATTAATTCAGACTAGACTGTAAATTCGGTGGCTATTTAATAAAGCAAGGTATTATTTATCATTCACTCGAGATCGTAAGCCATGGGTAATTAATCTTGGCTCAAATTACTTTGATGTAACCATGCATGATCAGCACTTCAGTGTGATCAATATTTGTGTATATTTATATGCTAGAAAGTAAACTTTTTCAGAAGAAATATAGCGGACGAGAAAATGCAATGGCAGAGAAAAGCCACAAATGAAAATCTTCATAGGTTATTGATACGAATATTGACGTCGATAACACTAATACTTCAAACATAATTTATGCACAGAATATTCAGTAAATCAGAATTTGATTCACCAATTATAAATAACGCAACCTACCCAAATCTAATAGAACACCGAACTCCAAGACACCATTTAAGAAACACTTAAGATTATAAAAATTAGTTTCATATGTTAAAAGAAAAATAATATACACTTGAATGCAAAAAAATCGACTCGCCTGCATGAATCAAGTAAAAATGTGTTTTTCTCAGCAAACAAATGTCCGATTTAAAATCGGAAAAATGTGTTTTGTAGACAATATTCCTGTTTATAATTCGCCTAGTATGAAACGTATTTCAGCTAAATTTCTCTAGAGAATAGCCTGCAACTCCAATGCCTTATATAAATGGAACATGTAATTGAAAATCATAAGTGTTTTGATGACATTATTCAAAACAGTTTAACACAAATTATTATGTTTAGACTGCATTCAGAAATACGTATAGCCACAGGGGTACAAGAATGCATATGACATAAATAATGCAAATTTGAGTTGTTTTTAAGTCCCCCGTTTGTCGCCTCAGGGATGCATAAGGGGTTTTATGCAAATTAGGCGAACTATAAAGAGGAATAAATTGTCTACAAACCACATTTTTACTTGATTAATGCAGTTAAGTCAATTTCTTGTGCACTCAAGTGTAGTAGGATATACATGAATTAAAAACGTTTCTTGTCATTGCATTATTAACAGCTGTATGTTAAATCCAACTGATTAAGCATGATCTAAACCGAATTATGTGTATGTTTCAACTATTCCATGCTTGATGCATTATCCATGTAATACGTGATTGCCAATTAATACATAACAATCACATCACAGAATTTCGATTTGTAAAAAATCACGTGAATGTAAAAAATAAACAAAAACAACAAATAAACAGAATGCCAAATTGCATGATTTATAGAAATACCCTTTCATTAATGACTGAGGATACAAAAAAATTAAATTTTCGGTAAATGTTTTAGTGCAAATGCCAAATGGTTATAGCCATTAGCAAATAACCACAAGAGCAAGGCAACTTCAGCTTTCATTAAATCATTTCATCTAAACATCCATCATTTTTGATGTTCTATTATATTAAGTGATTTTATCATCCTTAGGTTCTCCTTGTTTACGCTATACGTTTTAGTGTTAACGGTATAAACTAAGCTCACTATTGTATGTATGTTCAATTTATACCTTGCAATAAACAGATTATGATATTTTTGCTCATCGTAAATTGTATATGACCATCCTTAGCGTGAAAAGCGTACTCTGTGCAGCAGCTTTTCTTCGAGATACTTTTTTGTGGTCGAACTGTCCATGCTCAGTATTGGTACAGCACGATATATATTAGATAAAATGAGAGAGACAAAAGTAATACTGGGAATTCCATCTTCAGGACAAGAAATCCACGTCTTATAAGAAATAATCTCGTTATTTCCATTCAGCTGTAATGAAAGCGTGAGAATTGCCTATATAGACATCGTTTCTCAAATAGTTGGAAACACATCTTGAGCATCCCAAAACATGGTACTGAAGAACACTTTCCAGCTGCTACCACGGACAGTACTTAACAATCGGACAGCTGTTATTCTGCTTCATTATTTTCTGATCAAAGAAATCCGATACCGTATATAGTATAAATAAGTCCCCATATCGATCTCCTTGATGTTGTTACATATATCACCAAGGTTACAGAGTTTCATTAGCTTACCTTTAGTAAAAACTTAAAAACTTAAACGTATGGAAATTAAAGCTATCTTTAAGTACACATGCCACCATTAAATGGCAAATACCCTCATATTGTATTTATGAATACCACCAACTGTCCTATAAAACATGAAATTATCTATAAAAAGCTAGATGTCTTGCACACCATATTTCCTGTAGAACAGTGTTTCTCAACCTATACTATGTGCTGCAAAGGGTCCAATAAAACGATAATTTTTAACTGAAATATCTTCCTATAGTGAGAGTGCGGATACTCTCACTTTGTATCCATTGTCTGGTTGAAATTTTAACTTTCCTCGACAAACCGTTAGCAGTAAACCCCTATTTCCTCAATATTCTTAATTGCATTAATAAACCTCTTATATTCGCCGGCATGATTGTGTAATATAATCAAAAGGGTGACTTATCTCTGATGAAAAATAATTGGATGGTGTATACATTGAACGTCAATCCAATATTAACTTAGATCCAGGATGTCAGCACAATCCTGACGCTGTAAAGAACAGTTTATTTCATATGCAAAAAATGTTCATGTAACCTGTTATTCGTATTTTCACTTATCCATTCCAAAACTCAAAGAATGGAATGATAGTTGATGTTGAATTATCTAGTCTGGATTTGTCGGAATATTTTTTGTTGTTGAAACGTTCCACATACAGTATACTAGTGCAATAGATATGAACATTTCTCGAAACATTAGGCTAACGTAGCCAACAAAAAAGATAAAACCATGTCAAAAACTATATGCTTTCTCAACCGAACTTCGTAGTCGACAAATGCATACCCAACTTTAATGCATTTTGTTCCACAAATGTGTCATTCTCTCGAGAGAACAAAGCAAATTCAAGTACGTTGTTGTGCACTTAATGTTTCCTAACCTGACATGCAGCACTTCCCGTGCAAACATTTCATCTTAAAAATCTCTAAAGCATGGAAAATGGAAAGTTTATATGACATGGAACGTTGGAAGAATTCCCAATCCATTTCCTGAAGTGAAACCGTTAGTTTCATGCATTCCACTTTCAAAGTTATATTATCCATCTCCCCAAGGCAGCTCCAAAACAAATTTCAGAAAACATTTTTTGAACGTACATACAGTATAATTTCTCAGAAAAGTATGTTATTTCCTGGCTGGAAATCTATGGATACAGCATTAATAATTCATAGTTCGATATTGAATCTCGTTAAGTGAAGATTGCGTACTGCTACTATCAAACCGATTGTAAATGTTATGAACAAACTAAATCTGTTTCAATGTTATTTTAAAAATGGGTACTTTATAGAACCGATTTATTGCCGCTTGAGCAAAAAAAAGGAAAGTATTTGTACGGAATAACTTTAGAGATATTCGGTTTTACATTAAATTGAGACAAAACTTGTTTTATCTATGAGCAATAAATGTTAAATCCACGAAATACTCTTGATTATTAAGTATTGGAACAAATCGAACATTTATAAAATCTGATTTTATCCAAATTATCTTCATTCAAGATTTTTCTGGTAGTATTTTTTTATTTATTTGATAAGCTCTCTAGTTCATATTCAGATGTCCTACACGAAGGAATATCGAAAGTGAGACTAATATACCAGATTAAGTAATAATACAGGCAATATGTTTGTTAAGGATTCACTTAATCGCACTGTTTACAATGTTATTCCAAATTGATTTATTCCTGTTACGGCAAAATAAGCTTAAAAAAGCGAATACATGTTCAACGTATAGTTGGTAAACTTAATAATCCATTGTAATTGTCTGGTAGACAATGAGTGTCAATTATAGTATTAGCAAAAACAGCCACTAGTTTTATGGTGTTAATAATATTTTGGCTTCTCGCCAAGTTAATTTACCTCCTGTTATTATACGTATACTTCCGTTTAAAATCAATTTTAGTTTATAGCCTCTCTAAATGGCTAAATTTGTACTACAAACTATATACGCCTTGTGGAAAATAACGTAATTACATTATTATTGTTTCACTGTATTTTTAATTTCTTCCTCCTAAATTGCGTGGGCTCTTTCCTTTTTGGCACTTAGGCTGGGGTATAGTAGTAATCATGAAAATCTGTCATAAAGTGCTTTTGCAATCCAACTTCTGGGGATTTCCACACAAATTCCAACAGTGACAGTACTGAGAGGAACTAGAAAGAAAATTCCTAATACCTCTACTGTATTTTTGGCGGGAATATAAGGGTTTGCCAATGATTCCACAACATTATTCCCTTGTATTTCCTTATACAAACTTACTTACTTCAAAATTTAATTGAAGTATAATATTTAGTTTCTAAAGTACTGTGTTTCACTTTTAAGTTTCCAAGATTAGGAAACAAATAAGATGCATATTTGGAAAAACATTGAGGCGAGTTAACAAAAATAACCGATATAGTAAACCAGAAGGCTTAACAAAGATAAAGTAATCTACCATTAAATTCCAGTGAGACCAGAAATTGCGGATATATAATAATAAATACAACAAGGCGTTGAAAGCCAAGTTGTTTAGTTTGTCCTCTATCTGGAGAACAACAAATGCACACGGATTAAGGCGTATTTACATTCCCTAAAGGCGCCCTGTAGTTAAACATGCAATTAACTAAAACAACGTTAAATCGAAGAAATTGCATGGATGCCATCAATGATAATTGCTTTTCCTTTTCCACGCGTAATCAACCCCGCCAGTGAAGTTGGTTTTCCGCTAATAAATTCAATGCTGAAGAGTGAGGAGACCATTTCCGAAAGGATGATCAATGGATAGCTTAACATCCTAATGGAAGCTATTTGCGACCTAAAATTGCAAATTTAATTTACGTCCCAGGCTTTGGCTTTTTCCCCCCTTGTTAAGACCTATTACAACAAAAAAATGTCAGCGAGGTTAAATCATGCCGCCTGTAGGGATTATAAGTTCATCGCTTGAAGTATTATCGTTCATGTTTCTTAAATGGCATCACTTGATTTATGACATTAATTGAAAATATGAATCTTAGATGAGAAATTAACCGCATTTTTCTTGTCTACACCACCGGAAAATTTAATTAGAAACATGCAACGCTTTATTGATTTTGCTATGATCGGTGAAGAATTCCATATCCATATATTGTCATTGGTTTTTTTGTGGTTTTTTTAAATATTTGAGCTCCCATGTGCTAATTCCTGGATTACTTTAGTAAAATACTGCGAAAAGATCATTGTTTCTTATCGGAAAACATAATTGATGATTGAGCCTTTTTAATGTCTTTTATAAAAGCTCAGCTATCAATCATTGTGCATATCTTAAATACTGATTATGTTAGCTTGTGTGTGTTTATATAGGTAGTATATAACGTCTTACAGGGGTACAATTGCCAACATTGGCTTTTAATGGGAAGTTATAGGCCCTTGTCGAGGCTTTTAGTATAATTGCCCTGAGCAACACGCACAAGGTAATAACGATAAAGCATAAATGGGCATACACGTACTATGTTAAAATGATATAAGGAAGAAATTGTCTTCAGTCGCCAAGTTTTCTAGGAAGCTGTGCTCCAAATCAATTTTCATCCTAGTATATGTATGTATATATTAAGATAAAAATATGATTATAAAAAATGTGTCAAAAAACTATTACGACTTGTATGTACTCATTAATAAAAAAAAGTTTTCTATTCCTCTATTAAGAGTAAAAGTGTTATACGATTCCATCATTAAGCAGTGTTGATTCCCTCTTGAGTTCCAATTATGCAAACACCTGCACGTGATTAAAAGTAGTTTCCTAGAAAAGCCTTTTATTGCAAATTGACTATAAAGGGAATACACCTCGGCAAAATGGTCCCAATGATAACATGTACGAAAGTCAATTACCTCTAACACTGTATAATCATGATTGAAAGTGTGGAATTTTACAGTTTCCCAATAACAGTTTTGACATTTAGAAAATATATTTTCGAAGAATTATTGATTAGTGGCTCACCAATTTATAAAATGAATGGGTAAGAAATCACTAAGTTTTGTAAGCCTCAAATTATTGTTTATTTCACCACGTGCATTTATGCACGCGTGCACGAGTTCATGAGCGTTCGATATTT
>JAQGAE010000983.1:0-27237 GCA_034696685.1 Julus scandinavius | reverse complement strand
CAATCAGTTTTCAACAATAATGAAAAGATGGTTTTACCTGAAGTCTCTTCATGGCATTGCTATCAGGATCTGCTTTCACCTTGCATGCAACCAACAAATGGGCAGTTGAGCCAGCCACTTGTTTAGCTGAAGAAATTAATTTTTCTTCTGTTGCATGCCCTTGGACAAAAGCATTAGCCGCTTCGCATAAACTATGTGTAGCAGCTGCGACCAAACGAGCCTGCAAAATGAACAACAATGCGTTTTTTTAAAACTAGACTATTCACTGCTTAGCCAGATCTTAGAATAATAAAGAAATTACGCTTACAGCCGATATGAGTCCTTCTGACCACTGGCCATCATCGGATGTGTACAATGGCCGACCACTTATCTAAGAAATGGAGAAAAAAAAGTAGAAAAAATTTCTCAGAATTCTCCCAGTTTCAAACAACTACAATGTACGTATATTAAGAAGTGATAATTGATTTATATTGCTTATTGAGGAAATAAATAAATTCTAAAAAAATTTAAAATTCTACTTGTACTAACCTTTCCCGCTGCAACTAGTTCTCGCTGTGCCGAGGAAGCAGCTTTCACTAAAGCAGAAGTTGCCGATGCAATCGATTTGCAACTATCCAGAATGACCTCATCAAATTGCATATTCTCTTCTCCCTCCTTTAACAAAAAAAAAAGAAGAAAAGTATTAAATGTTTGTCCTAAACGTTTGGTTCAATGGCAGGCAGTCAATTTTAAGAAAGATGGACAATTTAAAAGAGGATCCCTTATCCAGCTGTATCATGTTGCCATTTTCCACCACCATATTAATATGTCTGATTCCTGGTTGGAGTCTTAGCCACAACCAAGAATATCAAACATATCTTAAGGTAATGGAAACGTCCTCATGTTGCATATAATATTGACCAGCGTATAAAAAAGTGGGCAATGAACAAGCAATGTTTAAACGAGCGTGGCGTGAAAGAAGAAAAGAGTTATTATAAGCTTATCAACTTACAGTCACGCTCTTTCTGGGTTTAAGATGAGATAGTCTTTTAGCAGCTGCATCAATGGCTGATGCAGCCCCGAGGAGTTCGTTTTCAGCCACAACCGTTGGATCATCGGGATCCATCCAGTCAGTTCCTGCAAAAAGGAATTTTAAATGAGCGATGTGCGATGTTGTGCAATTTTCAACACAGACGAGAACATTTAAGAGAAGGGGAAACGTATTTCAAACAAATTCTTGCAAGATAGTACATATTTTTAAAAACAACTTCACATAGTGGGAAATATGGACTGACGTAGTACAATAGAAATGTATGTGGTACACAAACACGTACAGAAAAAAATGTAAGAGCATACTTCATAATCTGTATAATCTGTCAACTACTTCACAAACATCGCAAAAGTTGAATGGGACATACGTCCAACCATTCTGATTTTCATTCACGTAATCATTGAAAACATGCTACCCCGTGCACAACTTACTCCTCACACAAAATAAATGGAAAATGGGGATCATTATCCCGCATGTGGTAAAGCAATCAGACCAAGAGAGATGCAGCAACTTTGTTAATTGCATACATGCATGGAAGTTGGAATAAAAAATCTTCCTCCATGTAACTCACCAAAGTACCCATAACCCCAGTCATAATATGACTGATTAGGCTGAGTCCACCTTGAACTCGCTATGTAATATTAACATTAAGAAAACAATCAGATGGGAATCAAAAACGATGAACAAAAAAGTGGTCCCAATGAGTATTAAAATTCATATGCCACATGATGCAAAAAGCATCAACGTGGCACCAGAAGAACAGAACCCCTTTCGTCCACTAAAATAACCTGGTCATGCAAGATTGAATAAATGAAATGAGATTCTTACCTCTTAAAAGTTCAGAAGCAGTCTCAATTTCCGAAACACAAGATGCTATTTTGCGAGAAATTGTATTCATCTGATGTTTGCTTTCAGTTGTAGAACGCTGAATCACCTATTATGACAGACATTGTAAGATAATTTCAACAAAGCAAAACCATACCATGAATTTTTTTTGTAAACAACAACAATAACAACATACATATATTTACACTTATCTCTTGACTATCATTTAAATTACAGTCTTCTAACAGGACTTACCGAGTGTACGGTGGTCAGCATTTCTCGGAAGTAATAGGCACATTCTCGTCCAGACTGCAACACCTTATGGCGAACCTCTTCAGTTTCTGCCGTGTACGATGATGACTAAAATGTCCACAAAAAATAAATTTAGTCGAGCTAGCCTAATTGCACGCAAATAAATATGTGCAGTTAAATAGTGCTTACTTTGCAAGTGGTCAACAGATCAAATATGGCTTTGCGGCCCATGTTTGCCGCCACGATAACATCGTCTTGTTTACCGCTGTTCCCGGCTGCAGCCGCTTTGGCCGTAGCTAGAGTTATGGGCTTAGTACAACGAATCAAATCTTCGTGGGTAGCCTTCTTTGTGATAACGGTCTCCACCGAATCATATGCCTGAAATTTGAAAAAAATTATTTAAGAAGAGCCATCAACCATATTGATCAAAAGAAGAGTTAATAATTAATCTTATAATCACCCTGATTTCTTGGGCAATTGCTTCAATGGTAGATTCTAGTGCACGTGTTCCCCGGGTGTGTTCGTCTTCAACTGCTTTAACAGTCTTCAGCAAGGATGTAACATTTGTCACCATTACCTAAACAAGATGCAAGAAAGCAGTTTCAGTTGACTATGCATCATTTTTTTTTAAAAAAATGCATGCACAATTGCATGCCAGAAGGCTTGTGAAAATCTTTTCTGTATGCATACTACAGGGTAGAATTAATAATACTACAAACTTGATCTGTAACAGAATAAATGCAAAACTAGTTCAGTTAGTACGTAATTCCAGGCATGTCCTAGTACACTATTTCCATTTCAATATCATGTGCACACATACACACACACAAAATATACCAGTAATAAATTGCTAGTTATACATCCTCTTTACTCATTTTTCTCTAAGGACAATTTAGCACCTATTGAGCTTAAATGCAAGCAATCAATCAATCAATTTACCAAATAAAATCACAAATCCATTCATTACACTGTATGCCAAGAAAGTTTAACCAGGGTTTTTAATTCAAGGAACTACTTTGAAGCCTGCAGAAATGACGTCCCTGAAAAATGGCTAATTTTTTTGGTAAGACCCACACTCTTACTTCAAAGCAAACGTTTTTAATCAATATAATCAATAGGGAAAATTGGTTTTTGAATATAAAATCAAGGTTTCGTGGATGTATGTGGACGTTCACTTTCAGTAACCCCTCCACCTCACGTTTGCAGACGTCGTTTACGCAAAGGCCCTTATATGACAAAATATTACAATTAATGCACACATAATGCTATTTCTCTCCTAAACACATTCCATTAGTTATGTAATCACATTTTGTTTTGGATGTCACAATGTTAATTTAGGGCCATGCTTTTCGATGTGGACACAAATCCACAAAACACACCACAAACTGACTCACCTGGCCCACTGTGCACCTTTAATTCCTCTTAATCCCTAGATATCTGTTCTGTTATATTTCTTTTTAATCATATACCATATCTATTGACCAATTTAATTACTTACACGAAATTATCCCCCAAACTATGTATGTCTAAGTACTAGTCGTCCTGCTGAATTTAAGTATATTAATTCCACGATAGCGAAATATTTTAATTTTCAGTGAAGTTGTTTAAGAGTTCACAAAAAAAAATATCCCATACGAATGAATCCAACAAAAGCATTCACGATCTCATAGTACACTGTACATTGAATAAAAATAATGCAAACATACCAACTCAAAATAGCTAGAATAAAAATTGTGTATAACGATAAATGTGTATAAAAGTGTTTGTATTTGAACTTCTATTTTTGGTAAATACGATTGAAAAAATTAGAAACTCCCTCGCAGATCTTTTCAGAAAAAGTAATTTTTGACACTGCCTGTTTTATGCACTATATACAACCTGATAGAAATTGCCAGTCAAATTTATGGCAATTTCATTTTTGTCTACATTTGGTAATTGAATTGTCCATAAATTATGAAATAGAGCAGGGTGATCCAACATGCGGTCCCGAAACGTTTTCTGGCGGCTCTCGGAAACATTAACACTTCTAAGAAATATATAATCCTATATTTAATATGTCCATACAATTTTACTGTTTTATTACCATACCGTTTATTTATGGAAATGATACAAGTACAGTAATCATTGAATACTGTAATTAGTGTGCAGCCCGTAAGTTCTGTTCTGAAGAAACTTGCGGGTTCGTGGTAAAGTGTTTTTTGCGGTCCCTCAGGTATGAGAAGTTGGACCACCCTGTCATAGAGCAAGATCTAAGACTTAAGATATTGCACGGTCTTTTTCTGAGTGTAACAAAATTTATCAGAGTATGTTATATTACCGAGTGCTAGGTCTTGCAGTTTTTACCGAATAAAGTCACTTGCAGAAATTAAATCAAAAATGATATGCTTGTTACCAGTAATAGTTTTTAGAATATTTCGTCAATTAATAGTGCAACGTTATAGCAAAAATTATCTTTAAATCTTAAGATTTGTAAATTTTTCTTAATAAAATGCAAGACGCATAAAAGGCGTTATAGCAAAAATTATCTTTAAACCTTAAGATTTGTAAATTTTTCTTAATAAAATGCAAGATGCATAAAAGGTCATAAAAATAGGCATGATTCCAAAGAAATAGTAATAGTCTGCAAAGCTGTATCATAAAGAAAATGAAAGAGCCATTATAAATAAAGCTAGTAAGATATTAACCTAGGCTTGTTAAACAGTGAATAGACTTGATATAGCGAAAGGGCTTTTACGATTGCATTGGTAATTATGAAAAGCTAGCCTATAAGGCAGACTATTTGGTTACCTAGCAAATATCTAATCTAGAATGCATTAATATGCTGACTGAAGCTGAATATCGCTTTGAGTTTCAATATTTTCCAGGTTCTCTACAGAAAGTAAGCGTATGAGTTCTTCTTCCTGATCGGAAGCAAACCAATCAGGTAGTTCTGTGTCTGAGGCACAGCTGTCGCACTGCACCTAACAACAGAGAACAGAGAATTTACCAACAAGGGTCCTTACTTGCCAGGCTCTGTATCAGCTTGATTGGTTGCAAGCGAAATATAAAAAAAATCGCTAAAATGGGTTAAAATTTACTAACAGATACATAACGAAAATAAAATTGGAAATGCTTTTTTTTTTAAAGTAAAATAAATGCAAAATAATATAAACAAAACAACAGACGTGGCCCTAAAATAGAACTCAGTTAACCTAAACATTTGGCAGTAATACAATATTAACTACATTTACAGATAAATCGGATGGTTGGGTTGAGTTTAAGGGCCCAAAGGCAACCAAGGCTAAAAAGGGACCTGCAGAGGGTCTGCAGGAAACATTTGCAAAGTCTGTGCACATGCAGCTGCAGATCTGCATAAATTTGAAATTTAAACATGAATATATTATAGCCTATAAACAAGATTCAAAATAGCTAAACTTCAGTGTTGTTATTTGTGGGGAAATTGGTTCCTGAGGTACATAATTATTTACATATAACTGAATATTACGTGAAAAATTTGGATAAATATTCTATTTATGAGTGGGCCACGTCTATTTGTGTATTCTTGGTAACTTATAATGCACAAACAAAAGCATTCTAGAATATATTTCATTTTTAAGAGGTATTTCTCAAAATAACGTGCAAGTCAGGTTCAAAATCTGGCCAAAGTTATTTTTATGTTCAAGGTGCTTATCCAGAATCTGGTGCTATTTTTTATGATATCAAACAATAGCCTCCTTCACGTGCAAGCGAATGTAGGAGCTCCAGTCGAAAAAGCAGATTTTGGCAAAAGCGAATCCCATATGAAAAAATCAGTTTTTACGTCCGAAGCTAACAGCCTCCCAAGTGAAGGAGACTATTTAAAATTATCCAAAAATAGCGTTTGAATTCGGGTTAAGTATTCCTTGCGCGATATCAAAACATGCAATCACTACCTCTGATGATTTAGTTACAACCAAGCACATTTATTTATTTATTTTTTTAAAATTGCCTGCTTTCTTGCCAAATTACTCGTGGGTCAAGATTTGAACAATGTAAATACTTAAATCTGCAGACATTCAAATATTTTCACATAATGCCATTAATTGAACACAGGAATACTACAGGTATGTTATCATTAAAAAAGCAAGGAAAGCCACACGCATAAACATAATTAATAACATGTAAATCACAACCAAGTTGAGTATGCTTGATAAGTCATGTATCTATTCATCAAGTATACAACGTATTAAAGTGCAAAGAAAGCTAAACTATACAGGAGGTTCTGGTGGAGTAGAATATGGTAATGGCAAGTTACAACTTGAACAACTGCAAACGCAACGTTATGGATTCTCTGAAGTTTTCTTCCTGTCACCCATGAACAGGTGTTATTTATAATTTTCATTTAGCGTCTTTAAACTATGAATAATGTGCAGTGAAGAAAGTTTTCCCTTATTTTTGTAATATACACAGAACCTCAAAACCTTCTTTTGCAGGTGAAAGATAACTTGTGAAAAAAAAAAATGCTCAAAAAGAATCTTTTTATACCTGCTGTATTAGTGAATGAATTTCCTATTTCTCTACTAATGCAACACCTTCTTTAACTTACTATTAAAAAATTCCATGGACTTTGTTTACAATCCTTTTTTTTATGCAATTTTATGTTTATTTTCTAAAATCCTATCTGAAGTTTGAACGCTGTGATGTTTGTGTGTATTGATACCCAACTACAGTATGCTTGGGGATATAAGCTTATGAGGAAGCAAGAATGGTAATCTAAGCAGTGTATGTAAGATATCTGCATAAAAGCAACAAGGAAATCTAGATAAACACTCAATAAGGTTAAGAAGCACAGCAGGCAGGAATGATGTCAGCATTATTTTTTTCTTTCATTAAGCTTGTGTCATTATGTCAGAGAGAATATAAAAGCCAATGGTAGACTGCAGGAAAATGACTAATGAAACATGCCTAATATCTACATAATGCTAAAATAGCATGAGAGCTCTGAGGTCAAGGTGCCTGACCAAATCACGTCTATCTATTGCTAGAATTTACCATTTTCGGAAAATATCCTGAGCCCATATTCAGCACAACATTTGAAAGCAAGACTTACCGTATTTTACGGACTATAAGATGCTACAGACAATAAGACGCACCTTAATTTTTAAGCAATTTAAATATATATATATATATATATATATATATTAATTTCGAGTATAAGACGCAAATGAATTATGGAGGCAATTTTTTGAAGAAAAAAGTGCGTCTTATAGTCCGTAAAATACGGTATATTAGACGTAATAGCAGAAATGCGATCAACAAACACCTAAACCCAACAAAGCTCTCCAGAAAATCAACTTAAAACGAATTGAACAATTCTTATAAATTTGTCTGTAACATCCAGATGCAATGAAAATCAAGTTGTTTCAAATTTCACTTCGTTTCAAAACAAGTTATTTATCACAAAAATATATATAAAAAACAATTAAAATTTGCATAAAGTCTAAAATATCCAACTATGATGAATTTCATAACTTCAATGTTACACTGGAAAGAGACAGTTGCTTAAAACTATCATGCACTTTGACTCGTATGCAAAAAAAAACCCAAAAACAACCTCATCAATGTATGCTTTAAATTCTATCATTCAAAAACCAGTTTCGTTTTTATCTTATAATAGGTTAATAGTACAAAATTGTGTGATCTTACCTTTGCAGAATCTTTCAAATAAAGCATCGCAGGATCATGAATGCTTTTCCCGGAAGCGGATTTGGTTGCTTGAATAAGGTCACCAAGAGCAGAGGCAACATCTTTCACGGCATTAATAAGCATAACCTGAACAAGTAAAGTGAACAATTTGTTGAAAACAAATTCCGCGTGATGCTATCAAGAATGGAATGGGACTGAAAACCTTACTTGAGATTCAGGGTTATTCGATCCCAACGAAGCAGCTCCAAATTTGACAACTTCTGCAAGCTGAATAATGGTGGCTACTGCATTCTGGGCAGCTACAGCCAGTTGTTCTTGACTAGATGCTGCACCAGCGACCAAAGTCTTTGTATCCTCTACTAAAGCCTTAGCAGTTTTCAATATATTTTCCCTAAATGTGCAGAGATAGAATTAGAACACTATGCTTTAACAAAACCCTCGCAAAGTTACTTTGAAAAGGTACGCACCGATGATCCGAGAAAGTCTCGTCTTCATTTTCGGCATGCAACGTTCCGGCGGTGGCAAACATAATTGTGGTATCCAAATCTCCAATAATGCCGCTTACGGTGCTGGCAGCATTGATGCAAGCCTGTGTACCACGTGAACCAGCTTGAAGTGCAGCCAGAACATACGAGACCTTGAAAGGATGAGTTGAAAAATTTAGACTTTGTCAAAACTGCAGAAGATTTGCCGATTTACATGCAGATTAAAAATTGGCATCAAGAACTACTTCATTACAAGTTACTTTTGAAGTTAAAAATCTTCAGTGTGAGTATTAGAAGTAAACTTGCTTCAAATCAAAAAACAAATACGAATTTATTACCCTTTCCGAGACAATTCTTGCGCTTTCAGTCAGATCTCTCATTGCAAACGTATCGCCCGGATTAGCCTGGCAGGAACCTGCAAACTTCACTAGATCCACACACGAAGTGCCCAAGTCTTGCACGCTGCTACGAATGCGACCAGCCACCTTAAGCGACATGAATGCGGAATCTACTGTTAGTTTTTAAATATCAAATGCGAGTAGAAACAAATGCACAATGCATACATCAATGTTTGGTGTGACTGCTACAGCACCGCGTGAATCCTCGGCAAGTTTTGCAAAATTGTGTGACAGATTTGCAGCATGGCCTCCCAGTTCACCAGGATTAGTGGCAGACTTGGCCACCTAAGAATAAAAGAAACAAAATAAGACGAGAGAGGTCAAAATTGACTTGATCAAAATCAGGTAAATATTAACATACCATGTCTTGCGCAATTCGGGCAATTTCTTTGGCAGCATTGACCATTCTTGTTTGATAATCGACAAATGAATCATCCATGGTGCTGATATAACGCTCGTCAACCTAAAAAGCCCCGACAGTTTTAAAAAATGGACACAACTCGTAAAACTCCTAAAGTTTTGGAATTGTCTAGACAATCATACTTTGACAATGGATTTATGGATTGATTCAACCAAGCCTGTAACGACACCAGCCTCCGTGGCCACAGTTTCCAAAGTTTGCAGCAAGTCTTGCAAAGCATCAGCCATTGCATCAGCAGATTCGTCAATGTCAGCATGGACATGAGTTGACTTGGAAAAAAACAAAAAACGGGGGTCCATATTGTAGAATAACGGGGGCTATGTCCGAGTTATAACGACAGTACCATAATTATATTCAAACCTTGGGATTGCCCGCTCCCTCCTTAGCAGCATAAACCAGCTGCTGAGCACATTCGGCTACTGTCTTAGTCTGGTCAAGAATAGCCACTTGTTGCTTGGAATTTAGGGTGTTGGAAGCACTGCCGATCGCATTTGAAACAAGAGGATCAAAATAGCTAACCATCTGAGAAACCTAGATAATTAAAAAAAAAAAAAATAGGATAAGGACATTTCATAATTTCGCACGATTAAGATAAATTAATGTATTCGAGACAAAGATGATTCACACTGAAAAAGGACTTACAGAGTGACCCAGTTTTTCAGCCTCGGCCTTGGCTGCAATGCGAATAGCGGGAATCTTGTCTCTTATCTCGGAAGCCGTGTTCTCCATATGTTCGTTAAAGCCTTTAAGCGTATTATCCCTTCTGTGCTCGAGACTTTGATTGATTGCAGACAGAGCAGTCTGATCAAGATCCCGAATGCATGTGCTCAATCTCTCGATGGCATCGTCACATTCTTTTTGACCTGGAGCTTTGTCTCTACAAAGAAGAAACCGGAAAATGTGATGCTATCGCTAGGTTTATCCACTATGATTACATTTTATTTCCTTTTAAATACCTGATTGACGAAACCAGCTTTTTGATCGAATCCGACACGTTTTTACTGTGTGAGGCCAAAGATTGCCACGTGGGAGGATCTTTCGGGTTGACAGCCAACGATTTTGCAGATAAAATCATATTGCACGAACCGTCAATAATGGCTTTTCCGGCAGATGTGATTGGTTCCTGGGCTGATCTGGCCTAGATGGAGGGAAAAAATAATTACTCAGGAGGAATCCTTATTTAAATTATATTCATTCTCTATCAGAAATCCTTTCAAAGTATGCTTACTTTAACGCTAATCTTAGCAGGTATACTAGCAAACTCGGGGGAGCTTGCGAATGTACACAATGTGTCAACAGCACCAATCAACAATCTGGTGGCATGAGCACAATTTTGACGGTTGACATCGTTGTAGTCAGAATCTAGGGTCTATATATAAATTTAAAAACAACTGATTAATAATTCAGAAAGAAGGTGAACAGATGGAAAAAGTACAATTGGGTTTATTTTTAAATAAAACAGAAAAATCTTAATAGAGAAAACATTAAATCATACCTTGATTTCCTTGACAAGGCTGGCTGTTGCATTTGCCACATCTTTGGCAGACTGAACAAAATGTCTCTTTGCTACAGGATTGCTGGTCTTCGATGAAGCCATTCGGCAAGAATTGCACAAAAGGGAAGTGTGTTTGGCGATAATAGTCGCTGCAGACAGTACCAATTGTTGGTTGCTAGCAGGATTGGTAAGGTTTTGACAAGCCATTTGAATGGCCTGACTGGCTCTTGCAAACTGTGACTGGTCCACCAGTCCAGCACGGCCTGCAACGCTCGATGGGTCGGACACACCAATGAGGTACGCAGCCTGAGTATATTATAATTTCGGTTAGAAGGATCCCTAGCCATCGTCAATGTAATATAATCGGTTCACTTGCCTGAGCTGAAGCCTCGATAAGACCACAAATGGAGTCAGATACTCCTCTAACAGCATTGCCAAATTGTTCATGTTCGCTTTTTTTAGCATGGTTAGCAATGCCCGTCATACCATCGCCCAAGCTCTGAAAAGCAAATGTAACATGAGTCGCAAATAAAACAACTGCTTCTTGGGGAAAGAGCTAAATTGTTCGTAAGATCTACCTTAGATTTCTCCATTACGGTGTCAAGGCACTCGAAGTAAGTGCAATCGTTAATTGGCTCGGATGGATTATCAAGAAGAGGACGCATCATCTGCAAATTGACAAAATTGTTTAGTACAATTTTTTTTCTTCCATTTACGATTCAAAGGTTGAGACTTAAAATAAAACCAACCTGGATGTTACGAATGGCATTATCACATTCTTTTTGCCCAGGAGCAGCAGAAGTGAAAACATTCACTAAGTGATTGATGCTTTCAGTCACAGCTCTGTTTTGCAAACACATATATCGGCATAAGCAAAATAAAGTTAAAATTAAAAGGAACTGTAGCAATGATTCAACTCACCTAGCTGCTGCCGACAACTGATTTCTGGCATTGGGTGCATTCGGGTCTGCTGCAACTGATTTGGCAGCTACCAACAGTTTGCTTGATACAATTGAAACGTTCTTCAAGCTGACAACCATTTGAGATTTAACCTCAACATCCTGCATTTTATCACAAACAAATTAATAACACACCAAGCAGTAGAATGTGGTTCAAAAAGCGTAGTTCAGTCGGCACTTCAATTAATAAAAAAAAAATGGGGAATATAAACCTTTGTTTGGCCAGCCATTTCCATGCCACTGCCCATTAAATCGCCAAAGGCATTTCCAAATTTCTTAGATGAGGTAGCTAATTGCACAGGGGTTCCTCGAGAGGAGACAACTACATCCGAAGCTGCTTCATTAAGATTTGCTGCAGCATTGTTCAAGTTACTTTGCATTTCTCCATAAGGTCTGTTGGAATCTGGGAACTGTTTGGGCAAATGCAAGATAAAACGATAGCATATTTTATTATATACTATAAAAAAGTTTGAGATTATAGCTAACCACACCTTCATTGGTATGTTAACTATGACATTATCAATTCCCCCAACGGTTTATTTTTGATAAGTTTAAATAAACAACTATATTCACTCAAGTAAATAAAAGAATATTGTCAAAAATAAGCAAGATTTCCAAATATAAACAAAAGAAAGTACGTATGAGAATATGCAACAATTTTAGAAATAATTTCCTGTGAGAAGATTATATAACAATAACTTTACCAAGGAAAATCCAAATTTAAATATTCTCCTTGTAGTCTTGACAACCCATAGATTGCTACAATAACGCCCATCCAAAACAAATACATTTATACAAAACCCATAAAATAAAAGGAAAAAAAAGAATAATTACTTTTCCAGTATTTAGAGCATGACTAGCATCCGTGATTGACTTGATGGCCTCGTCTACATCCCTCTGTCCAGGCAAACAATTGACACAGTTATTCAGAGCTTGTGATACGCCCTTAGCGACTTGGCTCAACCTCTGTTGCTGCTCGGGATTGCCGGGATTAGCAGCAGTGCGGCGAGCCTCCAAAATCAAACTGCAGGAGCGGTCCAGGACATCGCGAGCATTTTCAATGACCCGCAGAGGGATGTCACGATCGTTCGATGTAGCAGCAACACCTCGAACAGCGTCCGTAAGATTGCGCAAGGCACCAGCAGTATCGCGAGCTGCCAATCCAGTGTAATTTTCGTTACCCTAAAGAGAAAATGTTGCTTAGATAAACGTTGCGAAAGCAAACTACACGTATGTTTGGAATATTTCAAAAACCTACCTGTGAAGCAGCAGTAAGCAACTGTGCAATTGAAGAACCGACAGCTTTAGAAGAAGTACCCAATCTCATTGCAGAACTTTCAATCTGGAAAAAAAAAGCATCGAATAATATTAATTAATGATAATACTAACGAGGAATGTGTTTTGAATCAAAATTTAGCATAATAAAGACTTCATAATGACAAATAAACATGCAAACGCAAAAATAATGCACACCGTTTCTCCTGGCAAAGGTTTCAACTGGAATGCTTCGCAAGCTTTTCGGAAGGCATCGAGTTCTGCATCCAGCGCTTGAATCATGTCAAGAGCACTATCAGTTTCCAGATTGCCGCACGCTTCTTGTGCCTTTATTAAAACAATTAAAAACAATTAAAAACCTTCAAAAACCTTTAAAAACACGAGGTTGTACAAGCACTTACTTTGCCTAAAGCAGACCGCAACTCGGTTATTGCAGTTGACATCTGCTTGGTGGCATTGTTTAGCTGAATTGACGACGCTTGATCTGTGATGGTGGGAAGTGCGGACTTGCTAACTGTGATAAGCTGTGTGCTAGGCTATGAATGCAAAACAATAACTTTCAAATTAATATTCATGATCAATGTTTCAAGACAAAATGAAAAATTAATGTACTCACAGGAAGTAAATCTTGACAAGCATTGATTAAGGCTAACTGTGCACTTGGACTGTCTGGATTAACCAAAGTTCCCTTCACACCGTGGACAACTCTAGGTATGACATCCGCCACATCCTAACGAAAAACAAAATGTTGAGCCACAAATGCAAAAAGTCGCTATTGTACTTAATTTCTATACAATTAAATAATACCTTGCATGTGTTTGTCAGTTCAGAGCGGGTAATGGGATTTGTGTTATGTTGATTGGATCCTTGGGCCGCTGACAAAGTTTGAGTAGCTGTAGCAGCAGCATGTTTGGCAGCGTTTTCCAACTTACTGATAACTTTTTTCTTCAAAGCATTGCTGGCAGCAACATTTGTAGCATTTCGAAGATCTTCCGCTGCTTTTCTAAGTAGCGCTTGTTGTTCCGAATCATGTGGGTTGCTGGCACAAGCCTAACGAATACATTCATGGCAAGAAAATGTTAATTTTAAAAAGAATCCTACTTTTGAAAAATTACTTATTAGCAAAGTAAAATAAATAAATAAATAAATATTACCTTTGCAGCTTCCACCATCCTTGACGTGGCATCTGCAAGCATCTTAGCAGCAGCAAGAAGTCTTTTCTGGAGATCAGAATCTGGTTGAGCTTCTGCTTGTCCTTTGATTGCATGAATAAGCTGAGCAGTCGCCTAAAAATTGCCAGTACACAAGACATCAACAACAATTTTTCAAACTTAGTCGACTCAAACCCAGTAATATAAGCATTTACAGACCTGTGCCAAAATCTTTGCTTGTCTAACCATCTCATTGGCATCTCCAGAACTCGAGAACAATTTGTCGGTGGCCACCAAAATTGTATCAACGGGTCCATCGTGAACTGTTTCTTGAGCTCTAAGTCCATATCGAATGTGATTTAGGAGGCCATCGAGTGCCTGCGTTACCTGTGCTGCGGCTGCGCTAAGCTCCTTCATTAGATGGTCGTCCTTACATACAGTCTAAAATACGAAATATTCTTTATTATCCTTTTAAATTCACCTCTAATTAACAGCAGAACAAACTTATTTTACCTGGCACACAGCAATGATGCCTTCGACTGCTCTGGCAACTTCCTTTGCAGCCTCGATTAATTGTTGTTGACAAGCAGGACTACCAATAGTAGGTGCGACAACCTAGATAAAAGAAAAATTTCCGTTAAGTCCACCATGGACCTTAAAGAATTATTATGAAAATCCCATCCCTTTGTTCACTAATATCAGACTCCTTGAGCACTTTATTTTAAATGCTTAACAAGTTACAAAACAGAAAATTTAATTTATTAAACATTATTAATGAAAATTTTGAAAAAGTTCCGTTTTTAAATGTTGAAAATGTTACACATGTTGTTAACTAAAAGCCACATAAAACGTTTAAAAAAATGTGCTACCTTTGTACACGCAACCAGTTGAGATGTTGCCAGCGCCACTTGAGTGGCAGAACTAATCACTTTGTTTTGCGTAGCCTGGTCTTCACATTTGGAAGCAATGTTTTTGGCCTTCAAAACCAGTGCGGCGGTAGTGTTAGCCACAGCCTTTGCAAGTGCAAGTAGAATATCTTGTGTCTCTTTGTCCAGGCCATCTTCTTCACCAATTGTAGCCAAGACAGCGCCACTCGCTTCTCCAACACGACTGGCAGCATTAAGCAAGGTTTGACGAGACTTAAAACAATCAAAGAGATCGTTAGAACAATAAAAGAGGTATGAAATAATTAAAAGACTAATCAAACTAGTACATTATCAGAAATTTCCCCCTTACTTCCAGTTTTTCTGGTTCAGCTGCTTTAAGCAGATCTGAAAAGGCATTGCAGAGTTTCCTAGTGGCGTCCAACAGCCGTTCTCCTGTCAAATCATCATCCATAAGAGCAGCGATGATCTTGACATCTCGCGTAATGTCAGGCAAGTTGGTTGTGATTGTATTGATAGCAGCACCAACGGCGGCATGATCTACATCGTCGGGTGGACCTTTTTAAGACAAACAATGATTGCTTGCCTTGAATATGCTTGAACAATTTGAAAAAACAGACATTAACTTACCAGATGTAAGAGTTACAACTTGTGCAGTGGCAGCATTCATTGCGGCTAACTGGGATGAAACATTCTGTCTGCTTAGATCTAATGTGTTTTGCTTCCACTTCAATGATGCCTTGAAATTAAGTTTAAACATAGAAAAATCAATAATATTGCTCATTACTTCTTAATATCTCGCTATCATCAAAACAAGGGAATATTTACAGGATCAGTTCCAATTTCTGGGAATTGAGCCTTGACGTGAAGATCATGCTCTGCAATTTGAATTGCTTTTTGCCCAGAGTCGATTACCCCCAAAAGGCCTCGTTGAGGCTCTGACATAACACTTGATAATCTTGGCTGTTGTGCTGTCAATGTTGGAGACTGAAAAAAAATTACAACAAAGTACAAAATGTCAAAATGTTATTCATATTTGGCATACTTAAGCACATATAATGCTTTAACTTAATCGACTTACCAATGGAGGTATATAGGCATTGAGGGCTTGTCCTTTTAGTGATCCATATTGTGCACCTTCCATGTGTCCAGTTGTGTAAGGTTTAGCGCCTTCAAAATTTAAAAAAAAAATTTGTAATTAATGGAATGGGAAAACATGAATGTATGTAGTGGATATACAACATTATCGCTAAATATAAGCTAACCATTTGCCCCAGCTCGCATCACCACCGGAAGTGCCACAGAGCCTGTGCTTGCTCGTCCGATTTTGCTGCTTTGATGTTGCAAAATTGTTGCTCTGTAAACATTAGTATAAATTCAGTAACTATTGCTGACACGGTCATCATTACCAGATAAACAAAATAAATCGTGTGAAAATCATACTTTGCAGGGGATACACTTTCTTCAACCATAGTGGATCCTTCATCGCCTTCGATGCCAAAATGATCTTTCGCCTTTTTCTGATATATAAAGGAACTATATTAGCATCCAGAATGTTTCAACACATGTTGACAAATCACACTGTCTTCAGATACCTTTTTGAGAATGATATCAATATATCCAGCAATTAGTTGGGAAATTTGTTCTCCTTCTGTTGTCTGAACTGAATAGTACTGATCTGAGTAGTCGCCAAAGTCCTTTAAAGAACATTGGAAAACAATCGTAATCAATACCACTTGCAAGCAACCACGCAAAGTATAAACTATAGCTGCCAACAGCTTACAAGAGTAAATGTATTTGGAGATGCAGCCCAGCGTCGGACGGTAGTAAGAGGCCACGTTTTTAGAATTTCCTTGGTCTTCTCGTCCAAACGCAACACACTTTCTTTTGTAACACCTAACAGTCGAGGCACAAGTTTGTTTTTACCCTTCATTTTTTCCTATTATAAATGACATAATATAACAATTTTGTTTGGTCATCACTTACATAATTTTTAAAGATCAACATTAAATAAAAGAGGTGATCTTACCTTAACCAAAAAGAAGGTGACACCGTAAGTCTTCAGTGATCGTGCAAGAGCAGTATATTTCACCTTAGCGTCCAGTTCACTTAGACCTGTAGCTTTCTTGTGTTCTGCAAACACTCGTTTTTCCACTCCCTTGATTTTGCAATTTTCTTTTGGAAGAAATTCTTTCAGACTATAAGAATGAAATATCCCAATTAAGCATCTATTGTGAACCGCACTTATAAAAATGAACAAAACATTATTTTATGCTTACTCTAGGAACCCAGCCTTATGTTTTGATTCGATATGATCTCCAAACTGAATCTGGCACTGAAAACCAGCAAATTCGCACGACTTCTCCAGTGTAACTGGATGAGTGCCATCTAAAATTGCATCACGTGCCTAAAAAAAGTATGATTTTATAAGCATTTGAGCATCAAATATGCCGAACTAACATATGGTAATGAAAAAGAAATTAAATTGCAAAAATGCTAGAAATTTACCTGAACATATAAAAGATTGAGTTGGACAGGATCTCTGGAGTCAATGTTTTGATCAGAGAAAAAGTATTTGCGTCGGAGAAGCAAAGTTTCGCTTTCATCGATTCCCTGTTCTCGTAAAGTCTTCGAATGATCTACCCAGTTCACTAAATCAAGCAAGACAAAAAAAATCGTAAGACACAACACTATCTGACTACCGGTTTGATGGAAATAGAATGAAAAAACTTCTATATACTTTCGTCATCAGTTCGCAACTTCTTCTTAAGCTGCTCCATTTTTTTGTCTTGGTCCTTATCCTTGTCTTTATCCTTTCTTCTCAAGGTTAAAGTGCCCGTGTGATCCTTTTCCTCTTCAGGGAGGTCTCTTACCAAGGAATATTCATCGTGATTTGTTATTCCTAACGAAAGAAAATTCGAAAAATTTAAAACGCTGTTTTAAGTCGTTGCACAACATTTCTCAGGTGCTTAACCAACCAACCTATTTTGGTGCAGATAACCACCATAAGGTTGGCAACTTGCTGGCTGTCATCAACCATCATCGTTTTGACCGAGCCATCAAGCATTCGCACTCGAAGAGTTCGCATTTTTCGTTTGTATTCCAGAAGGTCCTATGGGAAAAAAAAAATATCCGAGATTTGTATTTAATTCAAAAACAGCCGCTATCTTGCAGAATTCAACCGTGGACAGCAAAAATAATAGATTACTCCATTGCGTAGCAGGTAAAACTCCAAGCTCCTTCCTTGTTCTAGCCACACCCCTTTCTTTGGATCTTCATCAGCCAAAAACAGTCCATAGTCTTTTGCTGAAAAAAAATTACAGAACGAGGATGTTATAACACGACTGCTATAAGCTGATCTACCAAAAAACTCGATTTCACAAAAGTTCTTACGCTGGCCAAGATTTGCTTCTGAAATTTTCTCTCGTATGATTCGGCAGGCATCGTAAATCATTGTCGGCGGATCAAACTGCATCGTTTTGATGACATTTTTGTCGACAACGCTCACTTTCAGCGAAAGTGTCGCCATCCTTGTGGTTTATTATTCAATCGGCTTCTGAAAAAAAGTAATCAAATTAAATCATCATATGATTTAGATTTATTTAATTAAATATCATACAAGTTGCACTTATTAAGTTAACATTTTTTTTCTCTTAAAAAAATGCTCATTGGGCATTTTGCAGAATTATTGGTCACGGACATAATGTAAAAGAGTCCTTGCGTTTAGGCATTTGACTGCTCTCGTCCCAAAACGCTGCAAAGCCCTAGCTATTATCCAACTGAGTGAAGGTTCTGAAGCCTTTTTTCCCCAATGCGTGCTGCTTCTACGCATCTTCACAATGCAAGCCCAATAACAACAAGGACATAGAACGTGCAAGAGGGCCTTTTACTTCCTTTGTGGCGCCTTAAATCTGCAGGAGATGGCGTCGACGGAAAACCATTACAGTAGGCAAAAAAAAAATGGCTGTGAACGATACTTGCGAACAGAGGGCACCAATGAAATACTACTCCAGATAAGACATACAATATAGTATATGCAAGAATTTTTTAGGCTAGATATGCGAGAATTGTCGTTGAGCTGGGCTTCGCGACTATGCGACGCCAGTCTTCAGTAACAAAACCAATCAAGTGCAAACTCCCTCAAAAGAATCAATGAGCGTTTGGCACTTATGAAAACAATTTAGTGGAACTTAATTTTTATTCCTTCTTAATGTAATTAGTCTACACAAAGACAGTGAAGCTCAGCAGTACAAGGATGGAAGGATATGTCAACGCTGATGTTAGCATCTCGAGTTCCAGACAAACATCAGTGTCAGAAAGTAGTTTCTTGATAACCAAAACGAGTTATGCATATTTGAAAAAGATTTCTTGAAAGCAATTTCCTTAGCGAACGATTCAGAATTCCACATATGATAACAGCGAACATCTTTTTTGAAAGACACAGAAAATTTGATTATGCCATAATATAAATAGTTGCATGTTATTATGGCAAATATAATATGCCGAATGTTTCAAATATTATGAAAACTCATTGCATGGTGTTGAAAAACAGTGTTTAGGTGAACGAGTTTGGAAACTAAAAATATTCTACATATTTCTATCGCAACATTAAAATGCAGGCAGAAACCGATGATTTAATAAACATTTGGTTTAGTCAAAGTGACATAAGGCCAGTTACTGTAACAAGGACGTTAAATATGACAAAAAGGACTATAAAGACCATTTATAAATCCTATGAAACAAGCGAGTAATAAAAGAAAAAAACAGTATAAAACTAACCCACTTTCTGAGTAGCAAATTCGGCATTTATCAGGAACGCATAACACGGGAAACTAACTTAATTAGAATTTCAATAAAAACTCGGTACAACAGAAATAAATCAGAAAACGCTGAAATAATCCTGGCATAACATAACATGCAAAAGCCACAATTCCATCTTGCTTCTACAGAAATGTTATAGATGTTGCCTATGATGGGAATTGACATAAGGGCACATAGGCAGGCATCTATAAAGACCTGCGTTAAATACACACAATACGCACTACAAAAACCGACAGAGCAAGTAAAGGCACTTTGCAGCCTATATACTCGCACACCATAATGCCAAAAGATTGGAGATCGCAAAAATAACAGTAGTCTATATAGCTTTTTATTTATTCCTATTTGGAAAATTTAAATTCCCCCTGCTGCACGATTCCCACCCTTTCGATATTCAACTTTAATATGCAAACCGTGTGCAAGATTTCGACTTCATATAGCGGGCTGGCTTGGCTATGTCATGAATCACGTTTATGGGGCTTATGCGAACATAATGTCACAGTAGGCCATCTGATTCCTAAAATAAAGCTTCGATGTAGCGCGTATGATAATACAGAAAGAAATATCTAGCTCTCTAGTAAGCCCTAGCAATATTGGATATATTATCCTCTAATTTTCCACTTGCCTTCCATATCAAAGCTCTTCCATCTTTCATAAAACTATTACGGAGTCGTAGCAAAAGTCGTAGAAAAAAAAAGATATACGAGGGTAGCGCGAAAGTGCTCGACATTGCCGTTGGATGTTATCGCCAACATTTTTACCCTCGTTGGAATGAAAATCAGCCCAACTCCAGCAATTTCAAACAAATTATTCAATCAGGTTCGCTCAACCCTCAACTCCAAGCATCAATTTCTGTCGATGCTATCGTTTTAATAGGGTTTGTCCAATATGTCGTCTACACAAGCGCGCCAACATGTAATACAATTCGTTTTACGGCGTTGCATTTTTAAAGGGAAATTACCAATCAAATTTCCAATTAGTTTCCCAGCCAGAACTTACCTCCCTCTCCTTCCGAATAACATTTTACACAATTATATAGTCATCAAACTCGCTAAAAAAAAACCTCCATTTACTCGCTTGGAAATCCACCACTGATCTTAGTTTTAGATAAAACTAGCTACTATTGTATACAAAATTTCCATGATTCTAATCTTTGGAAAAGGAAGGGGACTTTGAAAACAACTAATTCCGTTATAGTTTTATCTTTCGACAACGAACTATTGCTGCTTGAATTGATTCGTGAATTAACACCCAAATGTTTAATTACGGTGGGTGGAGGAAGAAAAGTATAATTTACAAAATAAATTTGGAAGTCTATGAATTGGAAATATCCAATCTTAAATTTGGGTATACCTTTCTCCATTGCGTCAATTTATTTCTTCGCTTTAATCCCACTTACAAAAAAAAGGAAATTTAAAAGCTTTAAAACAAGCCAATTTGGATTATTTTCAAATGTACAGTCAACCAAAGAAAACGTTTTTCTCCACGGATCTATGCGATTGCGACCAAAGCAAGCGCAAAATCAATTCCGACAAGACCTCTCGCATTTTCAAATCTGCATTGGCGAAGATTGGTTGGTTAGTAAATTTGTTTTACGACGCCCAAAGCCAGTTGTGCGTGGGCGACGGGTTTGATGAGGGAAAAAAAGGTCCAAGATGGCATTTACGTTTTTAGTATATGCACCGGGTGATTTTAGGCAATTTTCCTTTCAGCACAACTCGTACTACAGTTGAGAAACTGAAGCGAAACTTCAGAGCAAAACATCTCACAGAAGATTAGTTTTTCAGGGTGCGAATTTTCGAGAAAAAAACCCCAACAGAACAGATTTTCCACAAATTTGAAAAAAAACATAGAGAATGAAAAGCCATGTATATGCAACAACATCAAGCATGTCGTCCATCGGATTTAAGATCCTGAAGAGGCATGGCTGACCGAAAGGTGTCCAACAACTTGTTAAGACAGGTTCATAAATTCGTCGAATTTCTGCAATTCGCCAATTTTGAAATTCGGATATTCCTCGCGCGTTTGTTACCAACGCTCAAATCCGCAAAAGGAGAACCTGTTGAGTAGCTGGTTCAATAGGTCCTCCGCAATGCATCCGGCAATCCGACTTGTTGCAAAAACAGCGGACAAAATCTCGAAAAACAATCTCGTGTCGACACATATCACAACGAGCACTCCTCCGAGTGTCACACAACATCACAGTTCACACAGACAACAACGACGACCATTCCAGAAGTCAATCCTGGAACGGCTCAAAGTACTCAAACTGAACAAAAATCTGCATGCAAGTGATCAGAAAACATCAAAATAGAGAGATAGAGAGAGAGAGTGAGGCATGGCAACATCACCATGCAGGACAAAGAGCACACATTCAGCATGGTAACATGACCATGTAGGAGGACAAAGAGGGAGAGATAGAGAGATAGAAGACTGGCATTTTCGGATGGTCTCATCAATGGTACTCACTTGGGAGTTGGCCGTCGTAGGAAGGGGGTTGCCCGGCAGTTGGTGTGGGCGCGCGGTCCGGGGTGGAGCCGCCGCCGCTTTCCCCGAATTGCGAGGACGCGGACCCTCCCCCCGGCGTGCCCACGGGATGCCGTCGAGGCCCCCGTCTCCGCGGGCAGGCACATATCCAGTGCGTTGGCTCGCGACGGTGTGGGAGACCCGAAGAAAGGACAGCGAAAGACTGATGCAGGAAGGCAAAGCGATCCCGCTCCGCAGCGAGCAACTTTATAGATCAGACAGAGGAGGACCGAAGTGAATGGCACTGATTGATGGCGCATCCCCGAAGCTAGATGGCACAGAGGTGGGAGGGACTTCGCCGCCACCCCCCACGCCTCAGCCAACCCAAGTCCCAGAGCATTTGGCGGCGCTCGGCTGCCGCGTGATCAATTCGCTGGCGGCGCTGGATCGTAATATTTATGCTCCGGCTTAAGCGCTCCAGACCGGAGCGATTCCAGAATGGCGATCGGCGGTGGAAGAGAATTTCTTCGTGTAGTCCTAACCATCGCCACAGTCACGAATTGGCTGAATCATCATAACCAAATCTTTTCGAATCTCCAGTCCATGGTGATTCAACCACTTGATTCTCATCAATACACAGGGAGTGGGACAACAAAATAAAAGATTTTTGCGTTGGCCACATTGAAAGAATTTTAGTTGGCAATACTGAATAGTCTTCTTTTGATTGTTTACAAAATATCATTATTGAACTTGTTCAGTTAACAGTAATCATCAGAGTCCAGACAATCGCCTTGAAACACTGGTAGAAAATACCGAAGTTATGTTGTTGGATAACATTTGAATCGATCATAGAAAACAGATGGGATTTAACGGCGTCCATTTTACCAACAATATCAGCAGCACACAGTTGTCAAGAAACTTCTTAGCTCAAACGACATCGAAAAATACAATTTACATTTGAAAAATATGTTGATATCGCTTGTGGTTGTTTGTAACAAACCAACTGATATTGAAAATGCACACCAAAGTGCAGATATAGAGAAATTTACACAAACCCATGAACATGACATCAGAAAATCCATAAACAGCTGACATCAGCCACAAAAATTACAATTAAATAAATGTCTTATTTTTGTAAATGATTCAACGAAAGTATTGGTAATTTAAAGGAAACGATAATTTTAAGGAATATAAACCGGATTTATTCCTTTTTATCCAAAAAAATTCAATACTGGAGGTACAAGATGCAGAAATAGGAAAAATGTATTTTTAGCAAATCATATAATATGACATATAAAGTGCGTATTTCAGATGGGAAATTCGGGCTACAAACTACAACAACTGATAATTAAAACAGCATTTCCATGCAATCAGAGACCCAAATAACATCGCGTCTTGCGCCTTGAAGAGGGCAATCAGTGCTAGCAAGCGTTTCACTCCATGAATCTTTGCAAGAAAACAGTAAATCCAGACAGAGGCAGATGGCAAGGCAACAAAAGCTTTCATAATGATCAATTTTATGTCTACTCTTACTTTATTACAACAATGAATTTGAAATTTGTCCACCTGAAAGGTACAGATTGCATCGAACAACGGAAGCAATAAAGAGTTGATTTTATTTCCAAAAAGGGGGTAACATTTTAAAAGATTGATTTCCCTCGAGTTTTTCCCTTATTTTCTGCGCAATTTCAAGCATATTGTGCATACAAAGAGAATATTTTTCCGTTGTATTTAAATCAACAGATGACCACAATTTTTTCTGGAATGGCGACACGTCAAATGCAGCAGTGATTTGCTAATTTAGTTTATCGAATCGCTTGAGCCACGTGATCCACCAATACGCCCATGGCGCCAATCCTGCTTCATGTGGAAATACGTTTAATACAGAAAAAACAATTTAACGACAAAATGTCTTTACGAAAAGACTCCCACTTTCCTTTATATGGCCGTAATTATTTACATATCCCCATCACCCTTTCTTTTAACACCAACACATCAGCATGGTGTGCTGATGTAATTAAATTAAACAATTAATTCAAACATTACACTTTGCAGAAGTTTAGTAATGAGTTTCTTCAGTCACTATTGGCTTTAGTCATAACATACAAGCACATTATGCATTTCGAAACTTATTTTATTTTGATAAAGCAATTGCAATCGAATCGTGTTATGTGAACACAAAATCAGTAAACAATCACAAACATTTAACTTCACACAAACACAAAATCACAACAAACTGTAAAGATGCTGCTCCTTGTCCATGGGCTAACCTTGCCAACACGAACGCAAGTACAAAAAGCCAACTGGCAGCCTTAAGGTCGGTACGTACCAAAGACACATTTAGACACAAAAAACCTTGATGTGTCCAGAAGTGTATGTGAAACAATGTGTCGAAAAACGGCCATTTTCTGATACATTTCGTGTGTCCTGGCGATCGCTCAAGACGCGGTCTGGATCAAAGGAAATTTGCGACACATGTTTCGAAAAACATGCTGGAAACTTTGTTTCAGTGTTTCTTGTGTATGTTTTATGTGTTTGTGTATGTTTCTTCTGGTGCAAACCGACATTTACAAACAGACAAGACCCTTTTCTTCAAACAAAAGAATTCTCCCATGAACTTTGATTAGTCCCAGCAGGTTACAAAACAACCATCGCAATTATAACACGTATTTGTTACGGTTGCAGTAGCCCTAAATATAATTAACCTTTCATGAAGTACAATATTAGATAGCAGATATCACGCCCCCCCATTATGCTATTTATCCAAATATTTATTTACTTTTAAAATATAAACAAAGAAAGAAATTTTAAATGGGTTATGCACCTCTTGGGAATAATCAAAGAGTATCAAACTATAGTTGGCTCTAAGCTTAGATTCTCCTTAACTACCAATATCTTCGCTGGTAACATCACAAGCTGATTGCATCTGACATTTGGTTCAACCCTTCTGACGGGATTTTTAAAAAGGCACGAGGGGGGAAAACAAGGACACGTGGAGATTAACCCCGACCAACATTTTTGATATCCAGCCAACAGCGACCTGTTTACAACAAGCTGGCATTCCATTTTTCTAAGCCACGACCGCATTTTTTAAAACAGTAAATTCTCGGTAATCGTTTCGAGTTACCTTCCCCCGGATTTCAGCCACATCCAGCATGACATGTTCATTTGCTTAACGTTCACGAAAGCCGTCCAGTTCGTGTTTCCATGGACGCTTACGTAAGAAGGGTTCAACGACTCATTGCAAAATACCCATTTCCAAAAAATCACAATTTCGGAAATTACGGTTCTCCATCAGCACAGGCTTATAAACACACACACTATACAGAGAACTCACGTTTTCATTAATGCTAGGGACGTAGATTTTTCCCATTCTCATTCTGATCACATTAGTCGACCCCCTCCGCCGCCTATCCGCATAATATTCAAACCCAATTTCAGCAGCACCGTAAACACATCCATTCTGCCGGCGTATTAATGCAATTATTCAGTCGACTGTGGACTATGCATAAATACCAATAAAACTTTCAGATCGCATTGAAGAGACAAGATTTATCACACGAACAGCATCGTTGTATTGGGGGGAGGGTGGGGGTGTTCACACAGCACATGTACTATATACCCCGATTCGAAACCATTCCCCACCCTACACGAATAATGATGTCACATCCCCACTCTCCAGTTTTCCTCCTCCTTCCATTTAATTCAGTCACTTCCATTCCTTTCGCACTATTTCAACCTGCTAACGAAATGCTCATTCGTTTTGTATTAAAATCCAAACTGAATTAAGGGCATAATTAACGGCGAAAAACGTCCCCGCAACAGAGCGCAACGCCGAAACGTGTAATCGAATAAGGTGATGCCACTTCACTTAGGCATATTATTTCAATGCTATTATCATGCAAAACGAGATAAAAGCCCGTGACATTGTTTTAGCGCCATAACGAATATGGGGGGAGAGAAAAATGGCAAAGTGGCGAGCGTCTGTCTATTCACCGTTACTAAGCAATTCCGAGATTATGGAGGCCATTATGCCCCGGCAGCAGAAGCAGCACGCTTAAATACGCTAACCGAATAAAAATAATTTTTCTGACGACAAAGCGTCATCTCACTCTGTCAAACTCAGGAAATTGTATCTAAGAGACATGTATCAGCACTTCCGAGCGCAGACCCAAACATGACCATCCAGATTGAGCCGTTTTATTGCCATGTATGGCGGGAGAACTGGCGCTCCATCAAACAGTTCTGTCCTACATGCACATAAAAATTGATCTGGAAGTAGGTTATTCAGTAGTAACGAGAACAATTGTTTCCGCGCAAAATGAATGCCAACATATTTTCTCCTTGAAAAGGGCGGTCAATTTAACCGGGTTTTCCTAAACAATCCAAAGTGGCTTACATGGAAATTGACGGAATAAAAGCAGTGTTCCTTATTTATTCTAAACAAGCAATGATCTAGCCCTGGGTGCAAAAATTATTGCATGCCACAAGGGTATATATGGAATAAAAAGCTATATATTGGTCATACAAAAATGTGTCATCAATTGCATATGCCCGTAAATGGTTAGCTATACATGAGTATATGAGTATATGCGAATGTATGTCCATGTACAGTATGCAAATACGCATATAACCATATATCCGAGTAAACATGCAATGCTCTTGGGACCGGTGATACAATGGGCTCCAAGTCGGGACCGGCACATTTTATGATTTTAGAGAGGTTATTCATTTACACAGGTGTTACTGTGCATATATTTGAACAATAATCTAAGTCAATAATTGGACATAAAACGCCATATATGACTATACATATTTCCAGACATATACAGTGGAGTCTCACTCAATATGAGGGGGAACGGAAAATTTTTCTTATAAGTGAATTCTCCATATAAGTGAATGCAATGTGCATGTGCATGTACTAGCAGGTTTCGTGATTACCGTATATTAATAAATAGAGAATAATTCTGAAAAATGTCGTTTAATAGTTTTGTCAATGTACATACAAAGAAGAACAGAAACAAAAAACAAGATGTTTTTGATATAAGCACAAACAATAAGGTACATGTAACTTAAGTTACATCTTCAGAAATGTGCTTATTTCGTCTTAAAAA
>JAQGAE010000982.1:0-27255 GCA_034696685.1 Julus scandinavius | reverse complement strand
AAATAAATGCCCTATGGTAGGGGAGGTCGTACCCAATCATTTCAGGAGAATGCTCCTACGTCAGTAGCGACTTAGACATCATTGGTAAATGGATTTTTTTTACTACATCTGGACTTTCGCCAGAAAGGCTATTCCATCGTCTAATCGCATACAAAAAGAAGGACCAATAGTAAGCATCCATCTTGGCACGAAACTTGGTCAATTAAAGGATTATGTCTATTCCTATAGTGGTCGTTAGGCGTTAAAATGTGAATTACAAGAAACATTAAAACGTTGGAATAATCCCATTGATATCTTTTCGCGTCTGGACCTCAACGTGTTCCGATTTAGAGAGTGGAGCATTTCTGTCACACTCGCGGAATGTTGTTAACTGCCCTACGCTGCATGGGTCATCTCTACATCCTTAAATAATGAACCATCCTGTGAGGGTTCCAAATAGGAGAGCGCAATATTCCAACATAGGGCGAATCAAAGTTGCATAGCCAGTTTCCATTACATTTTCTGCACTAAGTTCGAACAGAATGACAAGTAACTATAATCAGAAGACGCCATGCAATATTACCAGGAGTAAAAAAGGGGGAAATACCAAAGAGAAATTTCGTCAACGAATCATGACTTAGTGGCATTCAATTGCAAGGTGTCAATTCTCCGAAAACTCTTTATAAAAAACAACAGTTTTTGAATAGTAGCCGCCTTCTCTAATCGCCAGCCAATCACTATATATATAAACCCGTTAATAAATTGTAATTTTACACACAATAGTTACAAATCAGAATCGTTAGTGCCCGAAATGTTAAGTCTTGCCTTATGTCAGGTGATTCAAAGAGAATAACGTCTTTTTCAAACAGTGATTCCAAACATTTCGTCGAGTAGTTCAATGGAAATTACAATTTTAAGAATTTCTACGAGGAAACTATTTCTACTATTAACTGTTTTACTAACTGCCTTTAATACTGTCACCAATTCAACGACTTGCATAAAAGGTAAGCCTTATTTTATTATTTTTTTAAAACTTAATTTGCATTGTTAAAAATATAACATTAACTTACAATTGCAAATCGTTTCAGTTGAACACACAGAAATTATCAACAACGGTGGAGTTAGACGTGCTGTAACAATGAACAAATGCGTGTCCTTGTCATCGGCATACGCTATCACGTACGATACTATTAATTTATAATCCGTAATAAGCGCTTAATATAGATGCTGTTACATATGAGGATATTTCAATTATAAACAAGATATTAGACCAAAATAACTATGCGACTGAACGTAAAATTGTTTGTTTGTTAAACTTTGTTTGGAGCAAAATTTAAAATGTTGATTATACATTCGAGCCTAGAAATTATTTTTGTCCTAGAATAGATTTCACAAAAAACACTTTCAAATTTAAAACTTTGATAGACATATCCAAGCAGACAACGTTAACAACGAATACTTCGTTTGTTTCTATGTTTTGTTTTGTTGCATGATATTAGTGGGGATGATTTCAACAAAGTAAATGAATACTGATAAATGATAGCCATTATGAAACTTCAAAACGATAGATTGGAGCCTTAATTTATTTTGAAAAGTATATATACTTTTCAGAAAATTTGTTGGCCCATCCTATAAATTACCAAGCACCCATCTCGCTACTAATTCCACATTTTTCCCAGATTTTTTGATTAACGGAAATTTCCTGACCTATTCTTATAGGTGTTTAACACAAATTTAGGCACAATTCCCTACTTTCCCGAGGTTTTAAAAATTCAAGTACATTTGGGACTGGGACACATTTGTTCTGATGTCCATTTCCCCTTTCACTGACCTTTAGAAACCTAAAAATATCAGACCCCCTCTTGAAGACGAATATGCACTGTTTACATTTTTGTCTTAAACTGATATTACATGTAATTGTGCATTTCTCTTTGTTTTATGTAACAATAACAATTAAAAATTAAATACAAGCATACATGTAACGTAAAACAAAGTAAGATGCATATTTGCGTTGTCTTTGTAGAAAATTACAATATGTAACATGAATACAGCAATTTTAAACTTTTTACAGGTTTTTTTTTAAAAAATGTCCCCAGATATACAGTATATTGTGTTGACACAGCTTGGTCAATACGGACACCCAGATAATCATAGTTCTACCGTATGTATATTTAATGTTTTAGACACGCCCTGACGAGGTCTTTGGCATTTATGAAATACCAGAATTGCAATAAACATGGTTTAATCGAGGGATGATTTCAAATGGATAAATAATTTTGTTTAATTTGGCAATTATAGATCGGAGGTGGTGTTGCAACCGACTCAACCCAGATTTCGGATGGAAGAACTGTGTTGTTGTAAAGTGACCGATTCTATCGACAGACATATACACATCGGAGATGATTTAGTAAACTACAAGGAGATTTTATCCTGTGGATGTGGGATTTGCGAATCGTAATGATTTCAACTTTTTCAGAAATTAGATCTCCTTGCATACATTGTTTGTTATCTGCATAACACATACTCGCTATTTACCGCACACAATACTCAATGAACGAGAAAGAAAAAACTTTTCACCCCCTCATGAACTTGTTGGCAGTTTAAAAATTAAAACATAATAGAAACTGAGTAATCCATGACAAGCTACACATACAAAACACTGACTTTTAGAAAGTGTCTTTGAGAATTTCAAAATGTAACTAGTAATTTTTGTGACATTTATACCTCAAATTTCCGCTTATTATCATCTTAACTTAAATGCCAAAAATTCCCAAAAGCAGCCAACTTTGAAAAAGAACGCGTCACCTGTCGCTAAGGTGATACTAAACAGGATTAGATATTGCATTCCAAAGAAATTTGTATTCCTCCCTCCAATGTATATATATTACAAATTTACACAACAAGAAACCTCAAGAAGACATTTGGGCAAAATCCCATTATTAAGATCAATTATTTTTTGTACTTGATTTGTTTTGCAAATATTGTAATAATATTCATATTCGATATCGGACCAAAACTCATGTTGTTTGCAAGATAAAACGCGCACAGTTATATATAAATGTTATTGTAAATTTTAAAGTAAATAAACTAGAAGCACCAGGACATGTTTTTGTGAGTTATCTTCCGTAATAAATAATAATGAGAAAAACAAAATATATAATTAAAAATGATAGTACAGTATTGTGTAGCCAAACAGGCTTTGTAAGTTATATATAAGATAAACTTCCCTCAATTAAAAAACAATTATAATTTAAGTTAAACAAAAAAAACCCTACACTTAATAAGGGGATGTTATTCCAAAAGAACATCCCAAAAATTCCCTCAAAAACGTACTTATCCCCGTCAAAATTGTGTCCATTTCTGATTAATGTAAATTTCCTAACCTCAAATGGAAATTCCAGCATAAAATTGGTGTTTAACACAAAGTTAAGCATAATTCCCGACTTTCCCGAGGTTTTAAAAATTCAAGTACATTTTGGACGGGGGAGACATTTCTTTTGGTGTCCATTTCCCTGACCTTTAAAACTTTCTAAAACTCAATTAACCAGAAAATTCAAAAACTGAAAAATAACATCATTAGTGGACGTCCATAATGGCTACCCCCTGCCCCTCTTGAGGACGTCCTTTTTGAATGGCCCCAATTGCACGGTTTGACTACCACGTAAGAAACAAAACGCCATCTGTCGGAAAGTGTAGCATGTGAATGATGCAATGTCCGTGAAAAGCAAAGTCTACTAGGGAATTCCATTGCATTAGTATAATGAATTCATATGCGCAAACGTAATTAGTCCATTAAACGCAACCTGTTATTATATGTAATTATATGAGGCTGTGTGGCAAATACGCAGCGAATTAATCAGGAATAAATTATTAGTTGCAATGCATTCGCTGAAAATATTTAATGAAAGACAATGCACTTTCATGAGAAAAGAAATTACTAAATCTACCATAAAAGTGGTGTTATGAACTACGAGTGGACGTTGATTTCTGAAAGATATGTTATACGAGCAATATCTCGTGCAACATTCCACATTTTGGTTGACAGATTAGCTTTATTCATTTACCAAGTGCATACAAAATTGAAACTAAGTTTGGGATAAATATATTTTAACTTGTAATTTCTAAGACAATAATTCTGCCAAAAAATGTACTTCATTTTCTGCAAATTTCCGATGTTTAGATGGCATGTGATGTGCCTCACAAGCGCCGCTAACCACTAGGGTATCGTGGCACCGTCACAACAGCCTTATAATCGGCTTTGCTCACCCGTTTAATTGCACTCATAAGTTTAAATATCACAATGGAACCACATTTATTTATCATATATTCCCAACATTTACAAACAGCCTCAGGCGGCACTCCCAAGAGGTCTTTTATCATTAACAACACATGAGAACTTCATTAAAAACAAATCGCCGTGACGCGGCTATAATTATGATTGGGGATAAAAGAGAACATGGGCGGATCTCAGGATGATATTTATGGATGGGGAAAAAATTTCCAAATTTAATACCACTAATAAAACCGTGACTAGAATATAGGTGTGTATGAGCCGAACGCAATGCCGGTCTTTAAATACACGGAGGAAAAAGAAAACGGAATGTAACAGTTTGCTTAATTAATGCACCATCTTTCCAGTTCAAACAGCACTCCGATGCCATACTATTTGCTGAAGAGGTGGAGCAGTTCCTGCGTAGTAGTATAGTAGAATTAGGTGCTAAAACCAAATGCCAAAACGTAAAGGCAAGCTAAGTCGTGTTGAAACGTTACTCATACAATAGTTGTTTTTTAGAGTCTTTCAAGGTACTTAGAGTCTACCAACAGAGATCGATGTCGGAGCCCTAACAAAATCGACCCGACACTTTTTCGGGAGGATAGAAGCACCCTCGCAGAATTTGTAAAACTTTGAGACTTATTCTTAGCTTTTTTTTTTTAAAAAAAATTCTAATTAAGCAAGCTCAACTAGTCTAATCCCAATTATTTAGGGACAATTTTATAACTTAGGGAGACACCCTAATAATAATCGTCACTAGTTAAATTTAGTCTTGAATTTTTAAATAAGAAACTTCCACAAAAAAAGTAGACAATGTACAATTTCTACACTGGTTCATCTAAAGGAATCTCATATTGTTTGATAAATAAATATTTCACAAACAACGCTAGCCAAATTAGCGATTGGCTCAATCAGGAAAAAAGTAAGAGATCAGAGATGCGCGAGTGGAATTGCAGTAAAGTTAGAATGCAACAGCAAAAAACTTGCCTGTAAACGTCGCTCGGCACTAACGATATTTGTCGCACAAACTACGTCCTGGGCCAAATAGGCAAGTAACTACTCCAACCTGATGCAGCCTGTGCATCGAGGACACCACCTGAAATTATTCAAAAAAATCCCATTTAATGAAAAGAAGAAGTGTAAGGATAAGTTACTTTTTAACAAAATGTTAAAGTTGTTTCAAGTGCTTATAAAAACTCAAGATGCATGAACTAAATTTGTTTGTATGGAGTACCATGTCGACAATTAGATAAATTTTAGCAAAAAATGTTACCTTTTGCAATTACTTGAACTTGATGTTCCTCGTCTGGACTCAAACGCAAAATGGTGGTAAGAACAGGCACGAGTCGTTCTCGTTCATCCCCAGATGGCAGTGAAAAAAACTACGAAAAAAAAATACAACGCGTTCGTAAGAATTTAAAGGGCTTAACTTACTGAATTTCTGCATAAAAAAGCGTAGAAATGCTTACTTTGACAATTATGTTTTTCACATATTCCATATTTGCAAGATGCTGTTCTCTTTCCTGGTTCCTTTCAAGCCTATGTGGCAAATGTCGAATATTGAAATATTTGCAAGTACACTCTGACTGACACTTGCAATATACAATTTTACCTGCGAATTTCTTCCTTCAATACCCTAGTCTGTTCAGTCATTCTAGCGTTCGTAGCTTCACTTTCATGTAAAATCTACGCAAAAACAAACAACGCGACTTAAAGAATTGGAATCACTTTTTACGTTTCGTAATAAAACTGCTCAAAACACTAACTTCGGTGAGATGTTCGATTCGTTTTGCAGCAACAGACAGTTGTCCTTCCAATTTTTCTACTTCTGCAGTGCCAACACTGCTGGTGCCTACAAAATATAAATCCCATTTAAAATTAGTTCTTTTTCCCTCCAAAAAAATATAGTAAAGTATAGTTCGAAACTTACTAAATTTGTCTTGATTTAGCAGCTGGTCGAAGGGAACAAACCCAATCGTTCCAGATGTACTTATCTTAAAAAAAGCAAAAAGTACACTATCAATGAAACGTAATGATAATTAAATGATAACTGGTAAAATCAAAACTAAATCAATAGCAAAGTACTAATTAATTGAACATTTTTCGCTACGCCAACTAAAATCCTAATAAAGCAACTAATTAGGTATTCTTAATTTTTCAAAGTTTATAAAAAATATTTATTCGAGAATCTTCCCTACCTTCTGTGGCGTCCCAAAAACATTATCGGTGAATTCTGATCCCTAAACAGGAGTAATTCAAAGTTTAAAAACATGTCAGATTTTCAAGGAAAACACCTTATTTTTTAGTTCAAAGACTTGGATTGTTAAATAATAATTAAAAAAACGTACTTCGCCTTCTTGTCTTTCAGTATTGAGAAAATCCACCATTAAGTCATCGTCCCTCGTTAAAGCAGCTGAAGTCGCCATTCGAACTTCTGCTACCTCCTTTTGCAATCTCACAATTTCATCGTTTGAAAGGTCCAACTTCAGTTGCAATTCTTCGAGCTGCTGTCTGTGTTCTTCGTGCAACCTGTCCATCTGCTCTTTCAAACTATTATTCAGACTAATCTGTTGCTGTTGTTGCAAGTTTCGAACTGTGCTCGCGTGTTCTTGTCGTTCGATTACCAATTCCTTTTGCAGTCGCTCCATCCTAATTTACAAAAAATGGTGATTTGCAGTATACGTAAAAAATCCTAGACTTGCAGCACCGAGACAATTTTCTCTACCTCTGCTTCCAAGACATATCCTGCTCATTTTGACTTAACGCCAAATTATTGTGCCTATGCAGTAAATTATCGTGCTCTTCTTGCAATGTATCCAATTCTGTTCTCGTCACAGTTAATTGGGTTCTGCAAATATACATAATATCCATAAGTTAGTGACAATGCCATCCAAATACAGAAATTTATTTAAAATAAATAAAAACTACAACACATATATAAAAAAACTCACATAAGTTCTTGAACTCTTCCTTGCAAAACTTCAACAGCTTTTTCCAGGCGCCGTTTTTCCTCTAAATTTACATCATCGAGTTGAGTTCCCGCCCTCGCAGAGCCTGAATCCGATGTGTTCGGTTTGGATTTCTTGTGCTTAAGAACACTGTGAGCACGGACCTAATTACGAAATACCTCTTAGTACAAAAATCTATTATCTCCTCATGCATAATCTGGCAAGTTAAAACGATCGTGAAACCTTATAACTTTCATATTCCATTTGACAAGAAGCGTATTCGTTTTTCACTTTCTGCAATTCGTCCATCAGCACAGTAATTCGATTTTCCAGTATTCGGACAGACTTTTGGTGTGCGTCTTGGGACGATTCTTTCGACTCTTGCAACTTTTGATTATCTGCTGCTACATCTGCAATTTGCATTTTGTAATTTTCGACATCTCGGGATAGCGATTCGAGTCGAACCATTAAGCTGCTCTCTGTAGCCATCCATTCTCCTTCCGACTTCCTTAATTCCGCAATTTCGCTCTTCAGCTTAACGGACATATTTTTCAACTGTTCGCCACGCGCCTCGCTCTGATCTCTCTGACTTTCGAGCTGCTCTATAATTTTAAAAAATATATTAATTAATTCCAATTACAAATTTTGAATTCATTACCGAGTAGCTAAATGTACATATAAAATATCTTAAACGTAATTGCGCAAAAATCTGCAATAATTTAACAGGGTATAATTTTTCCCACATTTCTAAAATGCTTGACTTGCCTATCTGAACTTGAAATCCCTGAAGTCTTTCCTTTTGGCATTCTATTTCCTTGTTTAATCTGCCGACCTCAGAGTTCTTTAGTTCCATCTGCTTATTAAGATCTGTTATCAACCTTTCGTAATCGGCAAACTCCAGTGACATGAGGTTACTTTGGTTGGCTTCTTTTAATGCACGCTCTAACTTGCTTAGTGTCTGCTTGTGCTTATCTTTTTCTTGAGCCAGAAGAGCCTCACATGTCTTGGCAGTGTCTTCCGCTGCAGATTTGTCCTTATTTAATACTGCCAACTGACTAGAAGTACGTTCCACTTGCGACTTGTAATGTTCACGTTCGCTCGCCGTTTTGTCAAGTTCCGAACCTACATCGGTAACCTAGTGAAAAATATTAGAATGATATTTGAACAAAATTATCTCGTATGTTCAGTCACAAACTCGCCAAGCTGCACAACATCTTTGTAATGAAAGTACAAATATATAATGTCTTCATATTACCTTTTTCTTTAATTCAGCAGCCTCCTTTTTCACTTTAATGGCAATGCTTTTATATTTGCTGACCAGGTCTTCTGCATCTTTAATGCTCTTTTTACTGTCATCAGCAATCTTCTGCAGTTCGATACATCGGCCTTCGGTTCCAGCCAGGGAAGCATGTAATGTTTGAAAACAAGTTGTCCACTTCTGAACTTTAAGAAGCAGGACTTCTTCAAAAAGAGCGACCACCTCCGAAATTTGGCATAGATGAACGATTTCATTAGAAAATTCCACATCCTCAACTTTATCCGCAAACTCTGCTATTCCATCAAGCAACAATTTTAGCCTACTAAGACTTGCGTTTATGTCGGAATTTTCATTGTCATCTAACTCGGTTTCTGTGATGCACTGCAATATGGTTCTAAGCGACTGCTCAATGACTAATTTCTCGTGCTTCAGCTGCCTCGCATGATCCAGAAGCATTGAATTATATTCCTCTTTTGCAACTGACTCGTTCCTTTTTTCAGAGTCTGATAGAAGCAACTCCTTGGCAGAGTCCACGTTTACATCAGCCTTAGTAACATCATTTTCCACCAGTTCTTGACAGGTTTCAGTACTAGCATCTTTTCTTTCTGTAATTTGTACTTCATGCGTATCACAGGGTATGCATGATAAATCACCATCAAATACTTGAGTGAACGACTCTGCAATTTCGACGTGCTCTGTACCAATGCACACGGATGTGATATCTGGACAAGGAATTGCGTCGGTCTGACACTCTGCAGCAGATGTTTCGACTAATTCGCTCACTTCCGTAACTGCATCAATCTTTTCAACAGCCAACTCTGTTTCGACGTGGTCTGTACCAATACCCACCGATGAGATATCTGGACATGGAATTGCGTCGGTCTGACACTCTGCAGCAGATGTTTCGATTAATTCGCTTACTTCCGTAACTGCATCGACCTTTTCGACAACCAACTTTGTTTCGACGTGTTCTGTACCAATGCACACCGATGTGACATCTGGACATGGAATTGTGTCGGTCTGACACTCTGCAGCAGATATTTCGACTAATTCGCTCACTTCCGTAACTGCATCGACCTTTTCGACAACCAACTTTGTAGAGATGCATTCTGAAGACAATTCGAAAGGTTCGGCAATCTCAGTTTGGCACTCAACCGAAGCCTTTTCGATCGGCACAACCGATTCCAAAACGCTGACTTTCGCATCCAAACTTTCCAAAAAGCATTGCAAGCCTTCTATCTTTTGCCTGATACTGTTGTTATGCATTTCCGCTTGGCTTATTTTGCCATTTAAAACGCTTTTTTCTTGCTCACTCATCTCATGCGCATTGTTATCGTCGTGCATGGGTGTGGTAGCTACAGCACTTGCATACTCCCGTAGCAAATTCAAAATGCTAGTACTTGAGCAATAATCAATATTATCTTCCATTCCGTTATCACAGGAATTGTGGTCATTTACACTTAGTGCAAATTGACGGACTTCTTCCAAAGTTCCTTGTTGTGCTTCAATGGTTTGCAAAAGAGAAGCCTCGCTATTTTTTAAATCAAGCACTTGAGATTCCAACTTGCTGACGTTTTCAAGGGCTAGGGCTGAATTTTCGATTTTACTTGACATTTCTTCTTCCCGTTGTCTGAATTCTAGCGAGGAAACATTTAAAAATTCTAATTTTTGTATGGATTCCAAGTATTTTTCATTTAATTGCTGGTGTTCTGTCTTTAGTTCGAAGTTGTTCCTCTCTAAAGTCTCCTTAGTTAATTCGGCATCGTAAATTTTTTGAGTTAATGACTCACAGTTGAGAACAGATGCTTGTAATTTTTCTGTTATATCTGCCAACTCTATTTTTAATGCTGCAATATTGGCTTCTTGATGGTTTTGGCTTTCGGTCTTCAATGCTTCGCTGTTGTTTTGAATTTCAACAAAATCCTGTAGTTTTTTCATAATATCATCTTTCTCTGCCATTACCTCTTCTAAGAGAATATTGCATTTTGATAAGTCATTTTCCAATTTCGTCATATTTGTTTTTGAAATTGAATTTTCTTGTTCCAATGCTTCCCATTGGAGCTGCAATTCAGAATGTTTTTCTTCCAATTCCTTGTATTCAGATTTGGTAATATTATATAACTTTTCTGACGATTCAAAATCTTTACGAAGAATGTTTAATTTCTCACAAATCTGTTCCTTTTCTTCTTCAGCCAATGTTAGTTCCTCCTTAGCAGCATCCAACTCTTTTCTGGATTGTGAGGTTAATGTTTCTTTTAAAGTTTTCATTGAAACGAGAGCTTCATCTCTTGCAGCATTTAAAACAGAAACTTCCATTAATAAATCCTATAAAAAAACAATATTTGATAACATTTAAGGTATTAGAGATCTAATTAATCACGACAATTTAATAAACAAAAAATTAGATGAAAATTTGTTTTACGTTGTTTTTGTCTTGCATTTTTTTAATTTCATCTTGTAAACACTGGAACGTTGTGTTGGCAGTTTCTTGCTTCATAGTCATGCAATCAACTTGCTCTAATAAGTTCTGTAGATAAAATAATGTCCATTAATGAAGCCAATATTGCAAAGCGACAACTTAAAAACTGCTAATTAGATGCATATGGAAGCATACCTTAATTTTTCTATTTAAATTTGTATTTTCATCTTCTAAAGCAGACATATTACTGCAGTCATTATTTTTCTGCATAATAACAGAATCCAAATGCACCTAAAATTAAAGAGTCGAGAACATTATACAGTTGCAATACATATCTTTATTAATGCCAGTGAAAAATTAAAATTCACTTTCAATATTTAATAAGGCCGATGCATTACCTTAAGTTCATCATTTTCTTTTTCTTTTTCTCGAACGGCTGCTTCTAGTCCAGTGTTTTTATTTCCAAAATCTGCAGACGAATGTGCACATTAGCAACGTATGTTTATTTATATAAAATAATTTAATTATATGTACTCACCATCACACTTTAATTTCATCTTTTGCAACAGCATTAGTTGTTTTTTAACTTGCAAAATTAACTCCTCTTTATCCATTTTATCCCAATGTGGTTTGGCCTGTTTCTGAGTTTCCAAACCCACATGTTTTTTTTCTTCTCCACCATCTGCCATATCGATTTTCTAAAGGAAAACGAAATTGTATATAGTGGCCAGTCAATCAAACCATATGTGCACAGAAATGGATGCACTTATGTTCAATATCATAATCTGTAAACACGTTTGGTAATTACACTTTAGTCTGCGCAATACAAAAACTGTTAACCAGGACAAATCTGCTGATCACATGTGCGATACAAAGAAGAACATTTATGTACTAGCGATAAAACAGTCAATGTATCTATTGGCCAGCTGGTAATTAGTTCAGAAACATGGAATTGTAATGTTGTTAACCATTAAAAGTCCATAATATGATAATTCACAGCTGGACAAGCGATTGAATAGTCACAGCAGAGTATCCTTTGACCAACCCATCCCTCCATATTCCAGATCTATGTGTCAATGATATACAGTAGGTTCAATTCGAAATGTATACTGTAGGACGTGGGTCCCCCGGTCCACAAAAACACAAGGTCATCTAGACCTGATCGAATTGAACATATTCCAAAAATGGCTAAAATAAGGTTACAAATAGATTAGGATGGTTTCATGTGAGTACACCTGTCCTAAATCTTCAAATACGTGCACACATCCGATGAAACATCCAAAAAATCAAGTGCTGTCAGTTGGTAAACAGAGCATGATTCCATTAAATTTCCCAATCAAGTTAAATGCGGCTGTTTGGCTCACATTTTGTCGTCATCTATGCGCAGTCCCCTCGATACAGCACTGTATGTGCGTTACAATTATAGCATAGAATAAAATCTGCATTTATAAAATTGCAGATTAATCAAAGAACGGCATAATTCGTATCTAATCAGATAGGCCTAAAACTCCACGTAAAACTTCCTCCGCCCTCGCCCATTTTAAAAATTACTATTTGGACTTGCATACTCACATAAAACCAGTTTTCCTTGGCACGTTAGTTTAAATAACGATTATTAAATCATTGCAAATTGTCAATACATCGATAGCTGACGAATATTTTTAAATAGAACTTAAAAAAGCCCGACAAAATTCGAAAAGAGAAAACCAATATAGTGAGGACATGGAATCTCAACAGGTGGCGTTGTCATACATACAAAAAACAGCTGTGTACAGGAATCCACAAAAGTTTAGTAAGATCAGTGTCAATACAAATTTTAGGTTCAATGTCACGCAATTTTCCCTATATGCCCCAATACTAATGATATAATCATTTGTTAATTAATTACGAACATATGGAAATTTTAGTAAAATAAGAAAAACTACTTAGCATGCAGAAAACTCATTACTGCAATACAGCTATGCGTGATTGCTATATTCCAGGGGCGTAGACATCATCGGAGTTTTGGCTTGCTAATAAATCTTTTTTAAAACAGTTTCTTGTCTTTTATTACTTTATTTTTCATCATTTCTTGAAATCAATAAATCAATTTTTCTGAATATTAAAAATCTCTCGTACATAAAAATTCCAATTGTCCCGTATATAAACACTGTGAATATACTTAATTAGGAACATACGCGTTAATTTACAAATATTCAGCTATTAATTAACCATACCTAGAAGCATTTTCACTTTTGCAACACGACAAACCATCCAAATCGGGATCAGCATCAAACACAACAAATAATCATCAAAGATGGACTGGAAATCTGCTGTTATTGGATTGGATATAAGCTTTAAAGCAGATAATCAAATATGAAACGAAACGAATGAATTTGTTACATGTGTTCATTTTTTTTAAAGAAAGGTCATTATACAGAATCTAAATTTTATGCTAACAGGGCCCACCTGTAATAATTAAAATACAACAACAAAATTCCCAAAGATAATCGTTTTGTCGCACGATAATCCTAATTCTACAAAATGTGAATTTTGCAATTCAATTTTTTTGATATGTTTTATAACAGCAATGATTTACGAAATTTAACATTCCTTAAGTAAATGTGCTACCAAATTGTACCTGGAGGTATAACTTAGTCTTCACCATTTAGATGCGTTTATACGTGAGATTAACTCTCGCGAGTTACTCGTCATGCATCTCGTATTCCACAAAATTTCCCAAATTTAGCTTTAAACAATAAAAAACCCTAAACATCTCGACAGCTGCTCTCAAAACTCGAACATGTTTCGTATTTTGCGAGCTGCTATCAGTGACAGCTCTCGAACATTTTTGCACGTGCTACATTGAGAACTGCTATAGAGAGCATCTCGAGAGTTATTCTCATGTGGAAACGCATCTTAACATACAAATCTATTCGTTTCGTCAAGTTGGTTAAAAATAATTGGGTTTGACATTTCCCCGTTTCTATTTTCATGGAATGGGTGGTCGCACAAAAGCCAACATATTTTTTTTTAACAAATACACATATATCACCACATGCCTATACAACACTAGCATTTTATGATACATGTTGAAAATTATAAGAAATATGTCTAAAAAAACAACAAAAGCAGCATTAAATCATCTATGAACTGGCATGTACAATATGAAGTATTTCGTGGGTCCCATAAAATCGGAAAGATAACATTTCATCGCCAATGAACCGCATTTCTAACGTTCAAAACACGACCAAGCAAACTTTGGTATAATTCAAGTAAAAAGACCCAAATAACTTGCATACAAATATAATGTCCTTCCCATTAATTCATAGTGTATTAGCTATGCAAACTGCCTTCTTAACTAAGACTCGGTTAAACCTCCACATTACAATATAAGCACGCACAGCACATTTTTTTAAATTTAGTCAATGATTTTCGGTCTTGTACCAGTAACTATTGATATCACAAAACAGTTACAATTAAAGAATTTACTCAAATTAGAAATTAAAAAAGGTTTGTTGTTCCAAAACCCAAAAAAGCAGTAAAAATACAAATATCTCGATAATACGAGTCTGAAGTTTTTGAAATGTGTATGTCTGCTGTTGCCTTCAGGAGCAAAGAAAGGTATAAATTCCTTATGCATTTACTCTTAGAAATCTGGGGGGGAAATTGCAAATTCAATTGTACCTCTAGGGAGCGATGGATTGTCTCAACCAATCTATTACCACATATTTTTATCAATATTCAGCTATGGCGTCAATCCCTTTATAAAATTGTTTTTAAAAGGCACTCGATCTGATTAATCAGAGCCTATTTTGAACGTTATACGGGCACATTAAATTAGAAAAATGTTTCAATGAAGCAAAAAAACAATTGCACTACACCAATTTGGTTTCAAGCTAATCACATAAATATATTTCGAATTATATTAAGTTATCTTTACATTAATTACCTGTAACAGTTTTTAAACGTAGATTTATAAAAATCACATTTTGAACCAAGTCGTGCAAACGCATGCAGACGAGTCTGCAAAACAAGCTGTAAAACGCATCTCGGAGGAATTTGAGTTACAATGAGAAACCAAGAAGTAGGAGATCCCATCGTAGTTGGAATTTTTCATCCATTTCTCCTACAACACACTTGACAAAAATCTCCAGAAAAAAGCATAACAGAAATTTAGCTAACACTAAAGATGTCAATAGATGCGCACAGGGTTCCAAAACAATGTAAAAATATAATAACCGCTTAGAATAGAAACTTAGCAAATACCCCAATGAACCGTATGAGAAGTGCTCACTGACGTACTTTATGTAGTTGGTGAAGTACCCGCTCACCACCAATTCAGATATTTAATTTGCACAAATAGAAAATAATGCAACACAGTCCTGGAAACGATGTTCAGGGCATTATCTTAGGTGTGACAAGATACATTCTCAAAATAGTTTGATTGTCATTACACTCTCTTATATGCTGCAACGTTAACATAGTTGTCTAGGCAATTAACTAGCATTCAGCCTTGAATAGAATGTCATCAATCATACATGCGAATCATATCATTCCTTGGTTTCCTCATGACAGTTTAAATTTGATTCAAGCTAAACATATTTCTAATCAAATTCCCTTTGACTCATAAAAATGATGTCAATAAATTTGGCATCAAAACTCAGAGTAATACAGATCCCAAAATCAAGTTTAAAAATGCCAAACTTTATTAAAAATTGCTTGCATTGGAATAATGAAGTTCAGCCAGTGATTTTCTTTAATAAATTTCAGCCAAAGCAATAATGTGAACAAAAATGAGAAATTAAAACACTAACATAAATGAAATTTGCTCCCAATTTGCAGAAAAGGTGTATAATCACAACAGAAGAATGGTGAAACAATTTAAAATATTTGCAGCAAAGGAACGTTTATCTGCCATGACATTTTCAGGCCCTTCAATGCACAATTAAACATGGCTAAATTATTCTAAAGGTTGGATTAAGACACCTTTGAACTGATACTACAGGAATCTCAGTGGAGAATGCCTCAAGTCTTAGATTTCACGAATAATGGTATAAACGGCCGTACAATTAAACAAAAAATGCTAAAATATTTCTGGCTGACGCATCTTGGCTAACAGCTTCTTAGCGGGAACTTCGCCAAACATAAGCATGTAGTGGAGCACCGATAGGGCATCTTAAATTCCTTTTTCAAAAAAGTGTTCCCAAATTCTCTCAAGGATTGTTTAAAATGACTCAAAATTCATGAATTTACGCAGAGTGGTTGTGCACCCTATGAAAGGTACTCGTTTGGTACACAGATCATTTGTTCGTTGTCAATTAACGAATTAACTAACGTGTATTCCATTATCACAGTGACCTTCACCATTGCCTTTCGCATTCCCCTCCTTTTCCTTCTCCTCCTGCTCTTCCTCCTCCTCCTCCTCTTCCCCTTCTGCTTCTTCCTCATCAATGTCCTCTCCTTCCATGCTATGGTTAAAATAAAGAAACTCACCCTGGTGAAATTCTTTATCAAATCTTTTGGTCTTGGTGGGTGGACTAGCAGTTTCATCTCTCGTTGGAGTGGATTCTCGACTTCCTGAAGGGCTTCCTGGCGGACTGTTGTTAGGTGACAGTGCCTGCCTTATTCGTCCTTTGCCCTCTTGCCAGATATGATTCTAAGTGGGTGGAAATATATATATTCAATGATGGGTTCACTAACACCGTGCATCATTAAAAGCTGCCAACAGTCCTACCAAGCGACCATCCCGCCCGAAAAGTAACAGGAAATTATGGATGAATTCCCTCGATTTGTCTTCCCACTTTTGTATAAGTTCGCTTCGTTTGCCTTCAATATTCTCTACAACCTTCTTGCCTTTATCCTTTAGTTCATCCATTTTATTTTGAAGTCTAAATTTCTTTTCCTATAAAAACAACCACAAATGGAAATTATTTGTACAGAGGCTGTATCATATATTTGGATATCGATAAAAGATAATATCCAATATCGTACATTTATAAATGAGACATTGAGTTCTTTGGCCGTGTAGCCACGAGCTAAATTCCTCCGCACGTAAATATCATAGTCTCGCACTATTCTCGCAACTAAATCTGATGTGGAAACTCCTTCGGTTCGTTGCGTTGCAACAAACATTCCCTTTTCCTTAATGTGTTTGTACACGTCTTCCGAGTTTCCCGTGGCATAGGGAATTTCATCGTGTGCCACAAAGTCAATCTTAATTAAATGGAAAAAATAAATTAACGATTACACACATTAAGAGAAATCGAGAAGAAAATCCCTGCACTTCAAAACATACTTTATTCTTTGTTAGAAACTCTTCATTCAACACCCAAGGCGCATCCCTCAAAATTTCGTCAACATACCGACAATGCCTTACGCCTTCATATCGTTCTTCTTCGGTCATTACGGTACGACCTTTAAATTTGTGTGTCATCTTATCACTACAAACTGAACAACGAAACAAGTGTCAGATACTTCTTAAATACCAAAAAATATTGCATAATTAATAAATATTTTCAGAAATACGAGCTTTAGATATTATAGAACTTGCCTCCTACAATGAGGTATGTATTGGGGAACAAGTTCTTTGCTTGCATTAGTTGTCTCGCATGCCCCATGTGAAATAAATCATAAATTCCATCTGCATAAACACGAACAGGTCTTGGAGCTGAAATTATTTTTGACAATAAAATAATCTTAATTTGTAAGAATATAAAATAGAAATATAAGAATTATGAAAACAACTGAAAATGCCCCTCACCCTTTCCAGATTTTGCCATTTCTAACGATATACGAGCGTTGTAATCACACTTTCCCCTTTCGGAAACTGCAACTTCTTCATCATCAAACGGAGCAACGTTATAAATTGTCTTTAAAATCAAAAAACATGGAAAATTTATCATCACAAATAAAATATATCCATTGAAATAACTTCACAATACTTCAAACATATGGACTAAAATGTACTGCTACTACACAACGGCTCACCTCATGAGTAATACTTAGTTCAATTTCTTTCACCATTTTCTTAGTAGAAACATAAAAAGACATGTTTTTGTGATACCAAATTGCCAAAATTGCCAGCAATTTGATTAATTTTTCCAATATTAAAAGCCAAATTGGGAAAAGTTAAGATTGCCACCTATGCAAAGCTGATACTAAGAATAAAGTTCACTGAAAACTGGCCTGAGGGATTCATTTCTAGTCTCAAGTTTCTTGATCCACATTGGCTAGTTCATTTGGACAAAAGGTTGCAAAGCTAACTTTACACATGAATAAAAGTTCAAAAGGTCACCAATATCTTTTAAGTTTAATTTCTTATACATTATATATATATTATTGTCTTATCAGTGGGTGAGAGGTTGGTTGGATTAGTCTCTATGATTCAGCTGAAAAAGAGCTGATGCTGATGAAAATGATGATGATGATGATGATGATGATGATGATGATATTATTACTCTAGAGATCTGTACCATGAGAATGTACTTATGTGCTAATTGGATGGGTATGGCTTTCTCACACACCATCAAACACTCTACTGCCAAGTTTAAAAATAGTTAATAGCAAGCTTTAGTGGGTCACATGACAGATTCATCAATTGATTGCTTGACAGTCTGACAATTGACATCCTTCTGATTAGTAAATGATTGATTTCAACTCTAGGATAATGTACATACAGCCAATAAGGATTTCATTCTGACTAATCTATCAAATCAGGAAATGCAGATTATAAAAGGGAGGGCAAAAGAAACAAATGTATTCAAAAGTTTCTCACAGGAATAAACTGCATGAAAAGACCTGCTTTGTGATATTCTCATTAGAAGGGTCATTTTTAAAGAATTTATCAACAAACTCTTCTTTTGCAAACAAGGCGAGACATGCTTTTGTGATGCCAAATTGTCAAAATTGTGAGCATTCAATTGTCTATGAACGATTCATCTCCATTTAATTACACATTTGACATATAAAAAGCCATCTGATTATTGGAACATACGTGGAATTGACACATTGGACTAAATTTTAATCTAACACGTAATTTTACAATTTTCCATTCTGCAACTAGGCAGACATCTACAATATGGATACTAATTTGTATTTATTTTTTAGAGTTAACAGTGAATCTTATAAATTTTAAAATACATAATTTAAGCACCACCATCTACTAAATAAGTAAAATAAAGATACTGTAGCCGGCTATACATAACAATTAAATGGCCAGGACGTGAATGCACTAGAAATTGATGAGTGAGTCATTTTAGTGAGTAGCAACATCATACGTAAAATGATTTCTTATTAACAATTTCTACTTTTCTAGTCAGGATGTGTTGCAAAACGTTTTAAACCGTCATGGTGACTACGTGCCAGAGAACATGGAAGTAAATGAAGGAAGACTTACTTGTTTTGGATGTGACATTTCTCTTGGACGCTTGCGTGACATTTTCAAAGGTTATCACTATAAAATAAAACAGGCGCTAAAATCGATCCATTCCATCGATAACAGATATGTCAAATCCTTCTAAGATATGAACACAAGCTCTGTCTAGAATATAGCAAGTATCTGTGTCGTTCTACTTTCTATACGTCTATTCGTAGACTGGTCATGCCAACAGCTGATTTTACTTTCACCTTGCAATAATGACTGATGTAAAGCACGGATATAAACTGGGCAGCCAGCCAATTTTGTATCAGCCCAAAAAAAAACCCAGCGTGATGCCACTTTAACCACACTGATTAATCACGGATCAAATCATTTTCATATGAATAAAAATATATTAGGTCGTGCATGTAATTTAACTATTGTAAAAGGATTATTTGGTAGGATATATATGATCGATGATCTAATACCTAAAACAAAATGACTACCTGATCCAGCCTGTTCCATATCACATAAATTTTTCCATTGGTATTTGCAATACTTAGTAATGAGATCACATATTTAACTTCGTAAAAAAAGCAAAGGGACAATAATTGGATCCATGCATTGATAGCAATCATTGCTTACATTATTTCATGCATGCCCACCGGTATTTAAATTCCAGGCAAACGTACGTGTTTCCTGCATGATATAACCAAAACGAAAATTGCCATCATTGACTGCTTACCTCACAAAATACCAATAAAACCATAAAATAAACAGCGATAAACAGAACAGTATTTTAAACGAGAAAAAACAAAACATCGCTGTAAAACGGAGTCATAGGCATGCAGACTAGATAAGCAGGTTGGCCAAAGCAAATTCAACTCCCATCGACAGTAAACTAACTATAATAACACTTGGTATGATAGAAAAACACTCGAAACGAGCTTACAATGAAAAAGAAAGTGCGTTCTTACCTTGAATCCGGAAAAAACAACCATAAATTAGAGCCAGAAGCACCACATTTAGAATAAATTGCAGACGTTAGCAGCCTGTGTAGTACGTCATAAGATCCAGAAATCGCCGGCAAAAATTAACCCTAGGGAAACGACCGATAAATATATTTTGAAATAACTCCAATTTGAAACGTGTAAGCTTAAACGTAGTTGCAAAATATAAATAAAGCAATTCATGTACCTCTAATCAGTTATAAAATGCACGATATGATAAAAACTATTTCCAAAAAAAAATCTCCTTGAGAACATATTTCATGAACGACACGTACACGATCACGCGATGTGCGCAAGCTGCCACCTAGCGGGTTAGGTGTCTTGTCATTTTGCATGTTTTCAAAATGAAATCCAGAGTCGTGTTGAAACATTTGGGTAAAATGTGCTACGAGGAATCCTTAAATATACAGACATCCATCGTCAATGCCCATATGAGGAACCTAGAAAATAGAAATTCAGAAAGTGTCCTCGATACGTTATTAATCGTTGAACATTTTCCAACCTACACCATCGGGATTCGCACAGCTGGTTATCCAGCTGATGAGGAAATCAAATTAAAACAACTAGGCGCCGAATTTCATCGTACAAATAGAGGGGGACTAATAACATTTCACGGCCCCGGTCAACTAGTTGCTTACCCCATACTTAATTTAGCAAATTATAAAAAGAGTATTAGATGGTACGTCCAAAACCTGGAAAAAACTTTGATATCCACTTGTGCTTGTTTCGGAATCTTGGCAAGCACATGCGAGCACACAGGTGTTTGGGTTAGGGATAAAAAAGTTGCCGCCATAGGTGGGTATAGCTTGTAGATGCCTTCATGCACCAGCATAACTGATACATATAATTCCCATATTGTCTTGTTACAGATGTTGCATAATTCATAATTAATAAATTAACCCCACATTTGCCTGGAAACAACTGTGAAAAACCGTGAAAATCAAAGTCGGGGCTCTAACCTGGGTCTACCCATTGATAGGTGGATAGCGTAACCACTAAACCACCTAGCTCGATGAGTGTCGGGGTACGAGATCCCGGTTCGATTCCCAACCGGGCTTTCCAGTTGTTTTCAGACAAATGCTGGGCGTTTCCACTACAAATTGGCCGTGACCATGCTTCTTCCTCTTTCCTTTGACTTGTGTGCATACTGGACATGGGGATATATTCACGACATTGTTTAGGACCTCTATGACCCTAGTAGTTTTTTGGCCGGCCTTTAAGCTTCAACCAACTTAAACCAAGTTTATAAATTTCTAAAAATAAATTGTTAAGACCACGTTTTGATAAAATTCATACATTAATCAGTATTTAAATTTATTACTCTCAAAATGGAAAGTAAGCTATCACGCGATTTGATAACTCGTATCATCGCCTGAAAATATAAACGTTGATATCGATGTAGCATTGTTACATTATCTTGATTGCTGATGGTTAACCCCTAAATCCGGGGTGACATCTCAAGCTTTAGCTTAAACTTGAGATGCAGCTTGGAATAGATAAAGCTTGAGCTTCAATTTTTTGACCAACTGTGGTGCGGGCTTAAGTGTATTAAAATTATGCCAGTGATCGTATCATGTCCATTGAATTTTGCAATTTTATTTGTTGTTTAGGGATCCACGCCCGGCGTTTCATAACAAATCATGGTATTGCCCTGAACAGCAATGTTGATCTAAACTGGTTTCAACACATCGTGCCATGTGGTATTCCCAACCGTGGCGTCACATCATTATCAGAACAATTGCAAAGGGACGTGACTGTTGCAGAAGCACTCGCCCATTTTCAAGTCGAGTTTGAACAACATTTTCAGTGCAAATTAGTGAATGAAGATGATGTGCACAATGCGTGATGTAAAATAACTGTTACAAAAAATCTAATTTATTACCTAAAACGGAAAATAAATCTTAATTTGTATATACATACTTTTCTAAATCCCTTTCTTAATAGGTTTTGGAGAAATGGATATTTTCACGGGTTTGCACAAATCTATGGTGTGTTCGTCCGTTTTTGAAATCATTTTTTGGTGGCTTTTCAAACTAACAGCTTCGGACTCCGAAAAGTCCAATGCCAAATTTATCTCTACGTGGCACGCCTCTGAAAACAAAATTATGTTTCAATTAATTCGTCGGAATGCTGAACCCTTGAAAGCATTTTTACTAAAAAAAAAATGTTCTATGTACCTGACCAAACGCTGTGGGACAAAAGCACGGTTGTCATTAGTCTGTGCCGTCTGACTTCAATTTCACGAAAATCGACAAACCGTGGTAAGATGAGCTGAGTCTGTTGATCAGGATATTTCACCTGGAAAAATTCCCAAAATTAGGCATCGATTTGCTATGGGGTTGCTACCAAATTCGTTTTATCAAATTCCAAGAAATTCTTATGGATCGACAGCAAGCATTGTCATGATTTAACAATTTAGTTGAAATGCTAAATATATTAAACAGTAATGCAAGAGTTAATAAATAAGGATCACCTTAATTCGAACAGTTTTCAAATCCTGAATATTTTCAAGTTCGGCATCAAAGTTGACACCCAGGAGAAGACCAGCCGTAAATTTTAGTGCGGTGTCAGACTCTCCTGTTGGTTCATAAATTGTAGCTTTTGCTTGATAGATATTGCTAGTCAGTCGCAAAGAAGGGGAATGATACGAAAGAAGGAGGGGCTGAAATTCAAAAACGTAAAATGAAGCGCAGTTATCATAACTTCAAAATTCCAATCTGCACATATTTTGAAGCTTTACCTGTAGTATCCGAGCTACAGGACCGGGCTTTGGATCGTCCAGTTGGCCCATTTCACGAAATACAGCATCCACAAATGTATCTGCACATAGTTTACTGTTCCACAAAAACCTTTAAGAAACGTAAACTTGACATAATAGTTCAAATATCTAGTAAATCTCTTGAGATAAATTATCAAAATGTGCTTACTTTTGCAGATTTTCAACTTGATTTAAGAAATGATCACATAAGGCAAGTGCAGAAGCATTGCTGCCTCGCACAATGTAGACCAAATGAAGTGCGAAAACCTTTAATCGCATTTGTAATATCGTAGCCATTTCCACGGGGCTCAATCCCACAAACATATGAGAGATTCGAAAACTGGTCTGCAGTAACTATTGGAAAAAATCAAGGAAAAATAGTAAAAATTTGTATGGAAAACGTTATCAAATTGCAAATTCTGCAATCAGTGTCAGTACGTTTAAATAAAGCAATATTAGAATCTAACTCTGTTGGATGATGTTTTTTTAAATGGCTACCTGCTCAACTGCATTTTTCACTGTATTTCCGTGAAGAAATGCTAATGCAGAGGCATTGCACCAGTTTTTATTTTGCAATATCTGAAAATAAAGGACAAAAGCATTTGATTACTGTTTTGCAAGCATATAAAGTCTCAAACAAACATGTCAAGCTTGCAAAATTGCACTGACCTTGGCAAAGAACAATTGGCACTGAATATACTGGGATGCGCAATTTGCAGATGCTGATAGACTTGGATCAATTTGAGCCAGCCGTTCTAAATCTCTGAATTAATACAAGTTTATAAATGTGTGAATTAGGTTGATGCAAATGTAAATATTAAATCAAAACTTACTTGATGGCAGTTTCTTGTAACTGATGCCTTGTTTGTGCATTTAACTTTTCTGCTCTGGCAATTTTTTCCAACACTTGCTGCAAAAATGCTGTGGTGTTGGAAGAAACATTCCTGATTTCCATTTCACTTTGGCCAACGTTTAAAAACTGTGTAAATATATAAGTTGTAAACACAAATATTAGGGCCATGCAACTACGGTATGCGTAACCGCATTACTCATCGAGATTACGATACCTTCAAATGTGGTACTAGGTGGGACAAACTATCCCTCAAATAAGAGTAATGCCGCCGTGTATGCTGCTCGAATAATGGGATCATTGTGGGGCAAGATACCGCAGAGTTAAAAACTAAAATCAAAATACTGATATCTGCAATACTTATTAAAGAAATATGTAGTTGCCATTCGAAATACGACCGCATTAAGCAAAAGTTCCACGCTTTTCATAATTTTATAATGCTTAAACCCCATGTATTTTTGGGATATAATACCAAATGAAAATTATAAAGGATACAGGCAGGATCATCCATATCTGGTTCAGGTGTATCAAAATAAGGATGAATGCTAAGCAATTCTGTTATTAGGGGAAGAGTTAGCTCCGAATGTCTGGTGCCTAAATTCTGCAAACACCTAAATATTGAAAACATGTTTTAATAAATGCGGACTGCTCACAGTACGTTGATAAATGCCAAAAAAAATTTCAAAAAAATCCTGTCGCTTCCTTACTTCCAAATGGAACGTTTGTCCTGTGGATAGCGTTTGAGATTTTCCAGCAAATGCTCCACGCACATTTTGAGACATGCTTTTGTGGATAAGTGGCAACACGATAGCATTCCATGCAATCCCTCACGTATATCAGTGGAAAAATCCTAAATAAAAAGAATAAATTGTAAGTATCCCCACGTGAAGGCATCCCAGTTTATTCTGTATTATCCTGGTTAATTTTTTACAAAAACTTGAGACGAAAGTTGATATCATTAAATATTTAAATTGTAATACTTACTTCTAAAACAGCCAGAATGGTTTCCAATTGATCTTCTCTCAAAACTATCAAGTGACTAATTTTTGTCAAGCTGTGAATAGCCTTCAGACGAACCTCTTCAATTTCGTCGTTGAACATGTCCACTAAGAAATCAATGGCCACGTTGGCAAAGCTGGTCGACAGAAGCGCCAGCTGGCAAAGTGAATCCAAGGTAGCACTGCGTACCTCTACAGAATGATACATGCAATGTTATTGCATGTGGTTCCCTAGAATGAATCAACACTATATATGTCAAGCAGTATATTCACCCAAATATTCATCTTCCAGCCCATGGACCATTGCTCCGCAAGCCCCAGTGCTGATTAAATTAACAGCATCCGCATCCAACGCTTCACGCGGCGCATCATCAGCCCACTTTTGACCAGAGGCCCATTCTCCACTTTTATATGAATCTTTTTGTCTTTCGTGAGCCGAATGCTTCCGCTAAAAAATGTGAGAATACTCTGTTTAAAATGAAACGCAACTTTAATAAACAAAAAAGGCGTTTCACAAAAGCTCATACTCGCATATTGGACATCAGTCTCTTATCCAAAGTTTGTTCTAAAAATCGACCACTTACTGTGGTCATTGTGCCCTATAAATGAAAGCATAATAATTATTTCGAACATATTGATTTATAAAAGTAAACGCAAGTATTATAAAAACTCACGAACAGATTTCATTAAAGTGTTCTTTTAAAAAATAAGGGTTTGACCACCAATATAACTCTCTAAGACAGACTTACCAGAAGTTGGGCAGCTTGCGTTCTTACAGTGACAGACAAATCATTAATGGCATTGCACACTTTGGCAAAGGCATCATCGATTAAGCGAATGTGCTCTTGACTATCCGGGACAGCAACCAAACTAAAGCACATTTCAAATAGTGTGGTCAGATACTATTAATAAGAGAATATTGCAAGCTATTTTCTGTGAATATTGTTACACTTACCTTTCAGCAAAGGCTTGGCTAATAACAACCACCAATTTAAGCGAAGCAATACGGACTCCTTCATAATCGTCGTCCAATGCTTGTGTGACATCATTGTAGATGCTCATGTCAATCTTTAATCCTCTTTCGTACAATCTCAACTGCAGAACAACAACGATAAGTTTTGGGAAAACTCTTCTGCGGTCTTTAAATTAAAAACATATTCATACCACGGCTTGCAGTGCAGCAGTTCTAACTCTCGGATCTTGGCTATGGCTATAGTCTGCCAACAATTTTAAAGTTGTGGAAACCACGTCGCTCCCAGCATCGGTAGATGTTAAATCACTGATTACTTCCAGGCATTTGCATTTCACTAAATGGTTGGAATCAACTAAATGCTAAACAAAGATCGATTTGGATAAGGGTTACAAGAGATATATTGTAGACATCACATTGGATAAAGTAGTCTTTCATCATACCTGATTTGCTAACTGCAATAAACGTTGTTGAAATTTAGCATCAGTTGCCACCTTTTTAGTTATGTCATGAAGCATGGCCAGGATTTGTTGAATAACTTTATGTGAGCTTTCTGCCTTGATATAAGCATTTAGTTCGTCCAATAAGCCACCAGCTTCCTGTTCAGCCAATGTACACAACTCTCCCAAAAGATGCAACATTTTCATTCGCACTAAGGCCTGTTTTTCCTTGGCTAGATATTCAAGTAATGCTTTGTAGGTGGTGGTTACATCATTAGACTGTAAAAAGAAACGTTCTTATCTACAGGTAATTGTATATTGAATAAGGCTGCATTTACTAATGTGACCATATCTTACCTGTGATGGCAGGAACTCTGACAGTCGAAGTAGCACTTGCATATTTTCTTGAAGAGTTGATGCTGGATTGCCAAGCGTCGACAAATCTACTGCCCATGACGCCGGTTTAGCCTTTTTAACAAGTCTTAGTTTCTTCGGAGGTTTAGGGACTTCTTCCTAAAACGTAAATCAATAAAGATTGAAAAAGTACAACTAGCTGTCAGCTAGTCTAACTAACGCTGAATATAACCACATTTTCTACTCGAGATAAATTTTCTTCCGATAGATTTAGTAAATCCCATATTGACAATCACACGTTTGTTCACAGTGATTAATAATATAAATTACCTTTGTAACTAATTGACTATATTCAGCCAAAGCTCGCTTCTTCAACACAGCAGCCATTTTGAAATGTTTTTTAAAAGCGGTGCATTATGGGTACAATAGGATCTTCAGCTGGCGAAGAGATTACGTAATTACGCTGTCGTCAGACAGGGACCAACCATAAATTGGCTTACAATAATTTGGGCATCGTTATCCAAAAGATCTCGGAAAAAAGTTATTTTGATTACTGAGGCTTTTCAAAGAGCTTCGGTGCAGATTATACAGAGAAAAATTAGAAATTTAGACAGAAGCTTTTTTAAATAAATTGCATATAATTTAGATACATGTAACTCG
>JAQGAE010000981.1:0-27256 GCA_034696685.1 Julus scandinavius | reverse complement strand
TGAAAATATTATGTAGTACTAACAGATAATTACTTTTACTTTTTTCCTAAATCTTAATTTTACCAAATTTAATTTAAATTTCTAAAGCCAGTTTTCTTGTGTTCAAAGTTTCTACAAATTTGCTCAAAATAACAATTTATACAGTGAAAATGTAGTACTATCAGAGTTTTCCTTAAATCTTAATTTTACTAAATTTTAATTAATTTTCTAAAGCCAGTTTTCTTGTAATCAAATATGTTACAATTTGTTAAAAATAACAATTTGTGTAGTGAAAATATTATGTAGTACTAACAGATAATTACTTTTACTTTTTTCCTAAATCTTAATTTTACCAAATTTAATTTAATTTTCTAAAGCCAGTTTTCGTGTATTCAAATTTTTTACAATTTATTAAAAATAACAATTTATGTAGTAAAAATGAAGTACTATCAAATAGTTACTTTATTTTCCCTAAATCTTAATTTTACCAAATTTAATTTAATTTTCTAAAGCAAGATTTCTTGTATTCAAATTTGTTACAATTTGTTAAAAATAACAATTTATGTAGTAAAAATGAAGTACTATCAGATAGTCACTTTATTTTCCCTAAATCTTAATTTTTTTAAATTTTACTTCAGTTTTCTTGTTTTCAAACTTGCACATTAAATATAAAACAGACAATTTGCATAATTGCCTTATAGCCGCACTTACGTGGTGGCGCTCTCTATGATTAATTCAGCGCAACTACATCAATTTTGCGATATTTTTGGAAAAATAAGTTATTGAAACAATTCAGTAGATTTTACATAACAGATGTGTCTGTTCAATCCTTAATTTTGGTACTTCTGGACATTTTCCGTCCATGTTTATCATGTTGGTATATTTATATACTAATTGCAAATGCAAAGCTAAATTTAGTTGCACGGACGTCGCTTTTCTAATTAGTTTTAGTTATTCCCTCTCTTAAGTCCTTAATTAAAAGTATCCCCTGGTGAACTAGAACCTACCATGTTAACGTGTCCATTTGCTCTCATGTACACAGTGTACTTTGTGATAATTCCATTGGGATTTGTGGGAGGTTTCCACGATAGGAGCACAGCATCCGATGACATTACAAGAGCTTTAATTTCGGATGGAGGACCAGGAACTGAAAAACGATTTTTGTGGGTTTTAATTTATAAGGCGTAAAAAGATGTCCAAAAAAACCCACATCCATCCAAATAAATATTTGCAACTTTCAAAGAACAATATAAGCATACTTTAATCATTTATCTATCTTAGATATCTTCTGTTTTCTATGTGTATTATGACATTAATTACAATGATATGAAAGTTTGGATGATACAAAATGAAAGAAACGGAAAAAAATATATTTCATGTTAATGTAAAAATTGACAAGTGTATAATTTTCACAAATAAATCAATAAATATATATGTAACGATGTTTGCGAGGAGATTTAAATAAGTTGATGCTTTTGATTAAATGAAAATCCAGTGGAAAATATTCAATGATAAATACTATTTAATCAATAAAGCTAAATTTCATACGTAAATGTACGAACTTATAAAGTACAGTATGTAATATTCAAGCGTTCAAATATTTATTGCAACAGAAATCACTTATAAAAACAATATTTACACTCTGAGTCATAAAAACGTAGAACCCAATAAAAAAAGTCACAACTTCGTGAAAAATGCTTCGATTTAAATGAAATTTGACAATTACATAGAATAATAGTGTAGGAACAAAAAACGTATTCCAGACATGTGACAAATCTCGGATTTTTTTATTTTTCAACAAGACGGTGTGCCAGCTCACCGTGCTCGAGAAGCAGTTGAACCGTTGCAACCGGAAATGCCACAGTTCATCGAACCCAACCACTGGCCACCAAATAGTCCGGACTCGAATCCAGTGGACTACTAAATTTGGGGATTTCTCCAGGAAATGGTTTACAAATCGAAGATCACTAATATCGAAGACTCGAAACTACGAATCAAGAAAACTTGGATTGAATTCGACCGGCGTAGAATCGATTCGTCAATCAAAGAATGGCTCGTTAGACTCCTGGCTTGTGTAAAGGCCACAAGAGAACATTTTGTGCACATTTTATAATTCATTTTTGTTCCTACACTATTGTTCTATTTAAGGGCCAAATTGCATTTAAATCGAAGCATTTTTAATGAAGTTGTGATTATTTTATTGGGTTATACTGTTTTATGACTCAGTGTATTTTGTAATTTCAGAACTAAGTTCGAAGTTACTTGAGTAAATAAAAGTTTTGTTGATTTAAAATTTAAGAACAAGTAAATTAAACAAAAGGTTCAGTTTATATGTTGCATATAAGATTCCTATAATTTAAGTAAAATCACCCTATACAGTAGAATCAGTGTAAATGTATCCTGTGTAAATGAATAACCTCTCTAAAAGCATAAAATGTTCTGGTTCTGACTTGGGAGCCGTGCATATAAATGAGCCTGTCTAAATGCATATTTTTCACCGGTACCAAGCGTATGCTTTTAGACAGGTTCTACTGTTGTGGACAAAAGTATATAGACATGTATGCAGCCATATGCAAAATTACAAAATTCATAATATTGACTATGAAAGTTTTTTAAAGTTGTACAATAATGGCTTAGGTTACTATATTTAAAGCACTAAAACTGGAGATTAAATTCCATCTTCTTAACAATGAGTCGTCGTAAAATCCTTCATTAATTTCAAAACTGATTTTATCAAAAGCGAAATCTGAACACACACCATATCTTCTAAACATGACGAAATGAAAAGTTCTCGACTGTCTAACAAATCCTTCTTTCATTAAGATCCGTTGTTTGAATTTAATTTCCTGGTGGTATTTTTGCATGAATACTTTTTCGCTAGCTAGAAGTTGTCTTAAAAGAGTCATTGTTCTTTCTACACAAAAGATAAATCGCGTCGAGTACAAACAAGAGAGGCAATTATTTGTTACCAATCTAGGATTGATTTACGAAACCGCCAAAAGGTGGTTTTCTCGTTTATATTCGACTTTGGACGAAATAAAAATGTTAATGAAGGTATGTTGAAAATTGCCAAAGTGCCAAAGAAAGGGCTTGAAAAATCCAACGTCTCCACTATTATTCCGGCTCGTTTAAATTCCATCGGCGTGCCTTTCAGAAATTATCATTGAAGCAATGGTTTTCTTGGAGAAATGGCATCAAGTGGCATTGCTAAAGCGTGAAACGAGTGTAACGAGCACTAAAACCTCAACGTGCCACCCGAGATATGCCACTGAAACAAATGAAATGGCTATCCAAAAAAAAAACTGAAAAAAAACCATAGGACCCTCTTTTATTTTGCATTGTAAATTGCTCAGTCAAAAATATTCCTCTAAAAGGGGCTTAGGGACAAAAACCTTGGTTGGGAACAACTTGTATGGAAATTGGCACTAACATCATTGGACATACAGTTGGGAATACATGCTTCGCTGATGATTGAAAACGTTTTGGGAAAGTAGTTTGCAAAACACCGAAGCAATATCTAAAATGGTTAACAACTTGGAAAAACATTTGGTTGTAACCACTGATACATGTGTTGCATAAAACAACCCATGTAATGTGTACGAAATAAAAGTTTGGTATAAAAGTATACGAGAAATTACGTTAAAGTTATCAGCATTTCTAAATGTTGCGGTTTTTTAGGAAATAAATTTTACAAATATGCCAATTTGCTAAAATGCAAAAGTTTAGTAGTTTGCTTGTTTTAATAAAATAAAGTATGGTTAAGGTGGGTATGAACCAGGGGAAACATCTGGAAACATCAAACAGAAACATGGACTTAAAATAAATGTTTTGTTACTTTGGATGTGTCCCGAAGTTTGGTGAAACGTTTGTTGAGGACTGTCTCATGAACGATTTCTCAAGAGGTGGTCCGGATCGAAGGAAAAAATGTTCCCTGATGTTTCCGGGTGTACGTCACAATGTCCTGGACATAATGTCCTTCACAAAATATCCTACTAAAACGTTTATGTACAAAAAATACTTCAAACATAATATCCATGGTCACCAATGCAACTTCTTATTATTTTTATTAACAGTTGAACACAGTTCTGTCTTGGTGTTGCATCAAAATATTTTAACCTAACCTAACCTAAAGTGAAAAAAAATAAGTTGCCCAGGACATTTTGTGTACAGGGGATTTTTCGTAAGGACACAATGGTCATGACATTTTGTGAAGGACATTCTGTCCAAGACATTGTGACGCGATCCCGATGTTTCCTAGTCATGGCGCTTTTACTAAGGCCTGTACAAGATGACGTAGCGGATTACGTCACGTATCGCCTTAAACCGGGTTCTCACCACCGAAAGCATGGAGCAAAAGCAGGAAACAAGAAATGAAAACATGTTTTCAGGAACATGTTTCCAAAACCATGCGTGTAAATACCATCATTACCCTACGGTGAAAAGCGGGACCTACGCCGGCCACACGTGGTGGCGAGGCCAATTCAGGCCACGTGGAACAATAGCCGAGTACCTCCTTGGTATAAGCGCCAAAGGTGGGTGGTTGCTGGGATTCTGCAAATTTTTAAAACCCATCAGCAGATGAATTTTGATGTCATCAAATCAATGGTGTTGGCTGCTGATTTCGCTATCAATAAAGTTAACATTTAATGACAATGAAATTTTATGGAATAAATAAAGCTGTATGTTCCAGGAGACATATTCATGGCTGGTTTCATTAGGCAACAGTCCAGTGCGTAGCCGAAGTGCTTTTGGTGTCCTCTGCTTTAAATCCACTAATAAGTAGCTGTGTGTAAAGTGGAAACATTTGCTTTCTTTGATCCCGACCGCCTATTGGACGATCGGCATAATACATGCTTTTGAAAGCGAAAAAAGCCTCGACCATTTCTAAAACATTGGGACCGAAATTTGGTAAGCAAACTTTTATCGAAAACATGTTTTCAAAAAAAATTGCTTTTGCTCCATTCTTTCGTTGGTGTGGACTAGGCTTAAAAAACATTTAGTATGCCGCGACAATTGTGGCTCCCTATTCAGTGTGCATACAAATTTATTGTATTACCCCTAATTTTACCAAACAAATATTTGGCAAAACAAAATATATAAAGCTTTAGGTAATGCTAATGTTAAATGTTACCAATTCGTCGACATTTCATTCAGGATATTTCCGCTCTGTATTTTTAAGCTCTCAAGCTTCTATCGATTTTGTGAATATTGCTCTGGTTGTGCATCAACAGCAGATTAGAAACATAATTGCCATGCACATAATGTTTTTTTTTGATTTTTTTTAGGGGAGGGGAGCTTATTATATGCCGTGAATTATTAGCTTACCGTCTTCATCAGTCTGACAATGTACTGGATCACTAGATCTGCCATCCCCAGCTCGATTGAATGCTAATACTTCAACGCTGTAATTTGTAAATTCCTTCAAGTTTTCCAATACTATGCTCTCCGAAGTCGTTATTTGAGTGCCTTTTATATCTGAAAGAGAAATGGTAATGTTGCCATACGAGATCATCAATAAATTCAGGAAATCGTACCCAAAGAAATGCACATACTAGAAACTATCTACTCTAGATGTGTTTATAAAGATAAATAGCAAACTTTACAATGAAAGCTGATAAATTTTGCATTATTTGTTTATCAGCTTTATAAGTAATACAGGGTGGCCATAAAGATTTCCAACAAAATTTAGGCAGTACAGAACATGTGCGGACTTGCGTGGCACAGAAGTTAATTGTGTGTCGCAGAATTTAATTGTGTGGCGCAGAACTTAATTGTGTGGCGCAGAACTTAATCGTGTGTTGCAGAACTTAATCGTGTGTTGCAGAACTTAATTGTGTGTTGCAGAACTTAATCGTGTGTTGCAGAACTTAATCGTGTGTTGCAGAACTTAATCGTGTGTTGCAGAACTTAATTGTGTGCCGCAGAACTTAATTTGTGTGGCGCAGAGCTTAATTGTGTGGCGCAGAACTTAATTTGTGTGGCGCAAACCTTAATTGTGTGGCACAGAACTTAATTGTGTGGCGCGGAACTTAATTGTGTGGCGCAGAACTTAATTGTGTGGCGCAGAACTTAATTGTGTGCCGCAGAACTTAATTTGTGTGGCGCAGAACTTAAATGTGTGGCGCAGAACTTTGTGTGGCGCGGAACTTTATTTGTGTGCCGCAGAACTTAATTGTGTGGCGCAGCACTCGTATAGTATATATTATGTAGTAGTAATGCGTAAACTGTAGTAGTTGTAGTTGTAGTTCATGCTGCTGGTGATTGCCGCCGGTTATCTTCTATAACAACATTAGACTGATTTTCGCTAAATATTTGTAATTTGATACAACTGATTACGCTGTTTAATGAAACTTGATGAGAGGATTAAACTGAACCAAAAATAATAATAGATTGTATGAGGACTAAATTACCTTTGGCTTTATACATGGTCTTGAACGTAATCTTAAATCCTTGAAGAATTCCATGTTGTGAATAAGCAGGTGGAGGCTGCCATTCAACTTTGATGGAGTGGGATGATAAAGTGACACATTTTACCGAAATCGGAGGTTTACTGGGAGCTATTTATAATGTTTATATAAAAAACAAAAATATGATGTTATCAATAATGTTTATAACTTAGGGGCCATTCGAAAAGGGCGTGCTCTAGAGGAGGGAGTGGGGGAGGAAGCCATTATGGAGTATTAAAAGTTAGTGAAAGGGGAAGTGGACACCGGAAGAAATGTGTCCCCAGTCCCAAATGGACTTGAATTTTTAAAACCTCAGGAAAGTCGGGAGTTATGCCTAAATTTGTGTTAAACACCAATTTTATGCTGAAATTACCCTTCGAGGTCTGGAATTTTCCTGAAAAAATGTCCCTTTGAAATTTATAGGATGGGCCTAAATTGCATGTTCCAAAAGTTTTCTGGAGACCCTACTTTTCTAAATAATTAAGGACGTCTACGAGGGAGGGAGGAGGACAAGACCGTGTATATGGGGGATCATGGGGATAGATTTCCCCCCCCGAAATCCAATAAACTTCAATAATTTTTACAAATTTTAACCCGAATCCGCCAATTTTAATCGATTTTTTGACCATATCCCACCCGAAATGTGATCACAAATACTGCTTTGGGGGAGGAGGATGTATTTGGGTAAAATGGTCACCCTGCGAACAAAGGGTAGGAGAAATGTCAATTATTAAAGGAATTTCGGTGACGTCTTTTTAAATGGCCCCTATAAGACATCATTTATTTTTTAAATTTGCCTTACCATCTTCCATTGTGGCAACGACGGTTTCCGGTGTCCTGGGTCCAGCCCCCAGAGCGTTATAAGCTTCCACCACAACCGCATATTTGGTGAATTTTTTCAGATCAACAAGCCTGTATTCGAGGCTATTTTCTGCCTGTGTTGTGGTCAATCCATAAGTCTTAAATTCGTATATGGATGGAGTTTCATATTCCCTGGATCCAATATGATATCCCTGTATTTCGCCGTTCCATAACTCCCTCTTGGGTGGCTGTTTGTTATAAAAAGTAAAAACAAACCAAAAAACCATGATTCAAGCTTTATAATAGATTGTCATTATTATTTTAAAAGCAAAATATGATACGCCTGATGTTTTATGTCCTAATTAATTATGATGTGGGCGCCCCCTTCTGGGGCTGTCATTCCACTGACATGAATCTGAATGCATTTTGTTACTGCCATTTATGGGCCTATAATAGAAGTTTTATGATATGTTATGCATGCTTGTAATTTCCCCAGACGCCAACAGATTTACGAGGGAAGTTGTAATTATGTAAAATGAATATACACAATCCGCTTGTAAATTAAACATTCAGCATGCTTTTAGCTTTTATCTGTCCATTAACGGATGCCAGTGGTCATCTGAGTAGATAAAAGTGATTTCGTTAGGCCTCGCGTGTCTATGCCACATATCAAATGAAATCAAATTGATGCATGACTCGTGTGATGCTTCATGCTTGCCCCAAGAGCATACTACTTGCCCAATTTGTTGAAAATCGTGTCACAAAGGATGGGAGTTATGACTGGTGACCACTGGCACCTCAAATCCATTAAATCCAGATTTTTCATTTAATTAAAGAGATTAAATTAAGACATTAACTAGTTTAAAACTAATTAGCACTGTTTGATATAAAGCTTTCTTCGTGGACATTAGATATCATACAAATTTATGACGTACAATTAACATCAGACTTGGGCAAAGTGTACTCATGAGTTGGAGTACTGAGTATGATTGAAGTGGAATCATACTCGTATAAGTAGAGTACATGTAGTCAGTAGTCATATGAAATTCAGACATATCTTCCTATCCGGATAACTCCGGTTTATCCTATGACTGACTATGACTATGACGTGTAGCATATCCTTTGAGACGGGTACTCCCTAGGTGTCACTACGGTATTTTTGACATACAAACATATACACTACACTGCACCCTTCTCCAGCCCTTCCTTCTCCTGGCTTTTCAGCATATGCCACTTCCCAAGTAAACATGCCTCCTCCAGTAATGGGGGAGTAATTTCAGCTTCTTCAGCCACGGGGTAAGAAATCTTTCACTGGTTGGGTTCTCTGTAAAGGTCGGTACGCACCAAACAAAACATTCAGACACATGAAACATAAACAAAAAACTTTGGTGTGTCCAGAAGTGTTTGTGAAACAATGTGTCGCAAACTGCCATTTTCAGACACATTTTGATGTTTCTCAATGTGTCGTTTCGATCCTCGAGAGGCGGTCCGGATCAAAGGAAAAAAATGTCTCGGGATTAAAAAATTTAAAAATCGTAATCAAAATCAGAACACGATAAACCCTCTTAGACATTAATTAGCAAAAGGTTAATAATTAAAGGGGGAGGGGGGGAAGAACAGTACATAAGTACAAAAGGATCATGAGTAGAAATGTAAAAATTAGGATATATTCATATTAGTTTTCAGGATGACCCTCATTCCAAGTAACTCATTGTCGTTACTCAAATATGTTAAATGTGACTTGATTACTTACATAAAAGTATTTCTATTCGTACTCGATTACATCGGTACTCATAATTTTAGATTACGTTGATACTGGAGGACATTTGTCATCACAAGTGTACTCACAATGGGTGATAACCCATTGTGAGTACACTTTTGTAGTCGAGTGTAGTGTACTCATACGTTTTGAATACAATTGCATTAAATTACTTCTGAACATATTGTATTCAATTACTCTTTGTACTCGGTACTTTTTTACTCATTAATCAAATTCGTTCCGCCATACTCTTAATCAATACTCATCTCCATGAGTCTGATTACTACAACCAACTCATACTATGGAGTATTATTCCACAGGTACTCATAATCGGAACTTCCGCACACGAGTGCACATTTGCCCAAGATTGATTACTCATTTCATACGACTACTGATTACATGTTAAACTACAGAGTATGATCCCTCTGCAATCTTAATCAGTACTCGTACTCATGAGTACAATTTACCTAAGTCTTAAATAAAGCATATATGTTCATGGCCCATTTTATATTTTCAGCCTATTTTTCGGCATATATTTATCCCAAAAAAGTGAAACTTAATTTTCCTATCATGTAGGAATAATAAATTTAGTTTCTTAACCATAATTAAGATATTTCCAAAAGATAGACTGTATCAATATATGTCAGATGTATTTGATTATTGAGAAAAAAACTATCTTAAAGTTATCTTTCAAATGTTAAAATATTACTTTTCCAGATGGGATGCGAAATGTGTGTTATTTTGTGGAAGAGGGTAATTTCTTTCCTACTGAATACAGACTTTCGTCATATTTGATATGCGCTTAAATACGAAATTTCATTTTTTATGAAATATAAGCCATTATTATTTGTGCAAGAGTTTGCATTTTTCTCTCGGCTCTCAGATCGCGTGTATTACATCTGGCTAGAAATTTATTAAATAAGGAAGGAGGGTCGATACGCTTTTTAAGTGCGAAGTTGAATTTTGTGAAGTAAAAAAAATACCCCTTACTATTTTCCAACTTCAATAAGGGTATTAAGAAAGGACGAATAGCTTTTTTCAGTGTCTCCGATAGATGCTATTTTTATGATTGATGTATCAAATGTGTCATACGCGTTATGTGGATGTACTTTTATGAACTCTCTACTCTCATGGACTTTCACATATTACCCAAAAAAAATAGCTCGCTTTATGGCCTCACACTGAGCATATATACCATAGTGATGCATCGAGGATTAGGAATTACCCTCAAAATCTATTGCAATCATATAACTAGATGTGTGTGTGTTCAAGAGTGAAGGGAACTTTAAGAATACCACTTTCTTCGCCAAACTTAAATTCTACTTTATTTCAAAGTGGATTTTATTGGTAGTGACAGCGTTTGATGCCTATCCAAAATTCAAACTTTTTTTGTGTGCGTGCTGTTGTTTATTCAAGACATGAAAAGGTCTTATGTGCGTTTCCAAATAAGAAGCCATCGTTATTAGGAGTTGCTGAGCTCAAGATCAAACTCCATTTGTTGGGCATGGAGGGAATCGATGAGTAATGTAAGAAATGCTAAAGTGTTAATGCGAAGTTTATAAGGAACCTCCGTAGTTGAGTTTACCATACAGGAGTTGGGAATGATGACATGTACACATGCAATGGACCCTGAAGCTGTAAAATCTTCCAAAGGCTGTTTTTGACAATGGTATATATTAGAAAAATTTTCCCTAACTTGTTTTGCTTGTGGTTATTTTAACAGAAGAAATATCATTTACAGTGTGTATGTTGCGTAAATACAGGACAACTGGAAAAAAGGTACATTTTTCATACATTCCCAAGTTTTGGTTTTTTTAATCAAAGTAAATCCGAATTTTGCGCAAAAATAGGTATCTAACGTACGAACAAAACAGCTATTTCAATTTATACTCAAAGTGTCCTCCATCCGCTACAACACTTGCACCATTAGGCAATTGACTAGTCGTGAACTAGGACTTTTTTTGCATGCAACTAAATTTTGGCTAGGCGCACACCAGCGAGTTATTTCACTTTTCCATCACCCAAAACCTGTTGGTTGTGAAGGTCAGGGTCAGTTGCACCGTAAGGAATGTGCCTGGGATGTTTGTAGGGTCAAGGGTTGTAACCCTCTCTGCATTCCCGAGCTTCAGAGAGGGCAGTTCGGGTCAGCCAGTGAACCGGGTTGGACACTGTTGGGCGTGCATGGACACGAAACTTTTAAGTGATATTTATTGGGGCTGGCGAGTTGCTGCTCTTGTGCTTCAGTTTGTTGTTTTGTATACTTTTACTTTTATTCTTATGTTAATAAACCCTTTTTTATATTGAAAGGCGCGTGCTATGGTAAATCCCTCGTGTCCTGGTTATAGTACCTCATCCTAACATGGTGATTAGACAAAACAGGTTTTAGGTGACTAAATCACCTGCAGAATGGAGCCAGTTTCAATTGTTTATTTGCTGGGATTAAAAACTTGGCAGTATGCCAGGTTCTATTGACACAAATGTTTCAATTCAGTGAGTAAATAGTTGCTTGAATAAAATGCCAGTGGGCGCCCAGATTTAACTGTTTGATCAAGTACATCCAGAGAGGACAGAATTTGGCGTCTTAATTCTTTGACGTCACGAATCTTTGTTCAGTACACTTTTTGCAACAAATTCCTCCAGATATGGGGTATTTTCGGACTTGCTCGTGTTCCAGCAAGATGTGCACCAGCATGCACCGCTCGGGGAAACTTCAACTTTTCCATCGAGAGATTCCAGATTTTTTACCACCCACCTTTTGGCCACCTAATAGTTTCGATTTAAACCCCGAAGATTTTTCAATCTGGGGGAATTTAGTGAAAGAAGTGTACCGAACAAAGATTCGTGATGTCAAAGAGTTTAGATGCCGAATTCTGGCCGCTCGGGATGAACTTGATAAAACCGTAACCGACTCGTCAATTGCGTCTTAGGCATGTGTTGCAGCGGATGGAGGACACTTTGAGTACAAAATGAAATAGCTGTTTTGTTCTTACGTTTGTTGCCTATATTTGTCCAAAATTGGATTTACTTTGATTAAAACTCAAAAACGTTACGAATTTATGGAAACTGTTCTCCTTTTTTGTGGTCTCCCTGTATATCACAAACTGCAGTTTAGACTTTGAAAATCGCTTAACATGCCCATTATTGAGGGGGGGGGGTCACCTGTTATTTTGAACATGTGTGTACTATATGGAGGCATAAAAGGGGGAATAACAATTCCTGATGCTGACTTAGCGCCCAGATAAAAAGGTTGTCAATTATTTAAATTTAGAAAATAATTGCAGGAAGACGAAACCTGCTTTGTTCGTCATTTATTTGATTTTAATTAATTCCCCGTTGAACTTCATCCCAATGGACTTGTGCTCATATTAAAGTGGCTAATGAAACTGACGCAAATTACCGTCTGAATAATAAATGTTGCCATGGTCTATAGACATCAGCATCAGACGTTAATCACATGAACTACAAATTTGTCTATTCGCATAACGAATGGGATGCGAGTTACGAGCTAATTCAATTGTCATATATTTAATGTTTAAAGTAGTGAATGCTAATTCGTAAAGTTACATCGAGAATGTCGCAGTTGTACAACTTATCCAAGATGCACTCATTTCATATTTACCGAAACCTGTTTTGTTCTTGCAAATTATTTCAAATGCAACAGTTAATGTTCTCTTATTTAAAGAAAATATATTCAAATATAAGAAAAAAAGAAAAATATATAAAGCAAATCTATAAATTATATAAGATAAATAGAACAAAATGTACAAGGGGAAGTCGTATATGATTAGTTTATGTGGAAAGCCATATGAGGTCCATATATGGAAAATTTATACATGGAACTTATATATAAATATATAAAAAAATCATATCACGAAAAATATATGATATTTGAGAAAAAAGTTTTGTCTCAATAAAATAGTTTTGTCCTATATATTAAGCAAAAACAATTTTTTTTATATATAATAAATAGATACAGTGGAACCTCGGTTTACGAACTTAATTCGATCCTTGACCCTGTTTGCGAACCGAAAAGTTCGTGATCCGAATTAATTTTTTCCATTGCAATTAACGTAAATCCAAATAATGCGTTCTTTGTCCTAGAAAGTTTTTTTTAACATATTATGGCTTTATGTGTGGAAATAATACAGAAATAAATATAACAGTAATATTAGACTAAAGCAGTTTAATATGTACATCCATGATTTCCAACATTATAGGAAATAAAGACACCCACGTGGTGTCGTCATTATGACGTTGCTGCGAATTAAATTCATTCGCACATTCTGTTTAAGAAATTTACTTTAACAAACATTGTTTCCATTAGGAATATTTGTATTATTCTACTCTATTCTGTTGTTAATTCCATGATTTAAGTCTGAAATCGACGTTATCGATGGATTATCATTTATTGCATCTGCAATTAGCGTGGAGAAAACAAGAGACGAACTTTTGCCATATTTGCAATTGAAGCTATATCTTTGAAACTAATATCGATTTTAATTTAAATCCTTGGAAATTCTAACACATTTTTGTTGTTTCCTGTATTTAGTAAAATTTATCCGTAACAAAGATGTTCTGCTGGAACTAGTAAAACAATTTTGCAGAAACTCGGACCTTTGATTGGTGGTCCAGAGAAATGTGTTCGTAAACCGAGGACCCATGCATTCTCTGGGGTGTGGGAGTTATTAGCCCATATATCCCCTCTTGACCAGGGCCTTGATTGTGTTCCATGTATATTTTTTCGACCCTAGCAAGTGAGTTCACTGAAATTTTTGACCGCCTAAATTCGCCTGAAGGAAGGTCCGGCCCTGTACACTAAGTGTGTTTTGAAGTTTCCAAATTTTTATAAATCTGTCTTTATTCTTGGCATTATCTTTGCATTTTACCAAAGAAAGGATTCTATGAATCGGAATGAAACGCTGGATCTGGCGAAAGGGCGAGACTAAGGTTATACAATCAAAGTTTATATATATTGATCCAAGTTGAGAAAATGTGGTGGAGAAATTCGTAGACAAGAGCTCCATGCCTATGGAAGTATATGCTAACAAGGTTTCGCACTTTATCTTTCTCTTTTTCCCTTCATGTTGGAGCAAAGAGAATCCTGAAGGCTTATCAAGCTATTAGACAATGTTATTACTCCGTGCCATGACGTTTGAAAGATAGCTACCAAAATTCGAGCAAATTTTGTTGGCAGACTTACTTTCCAAGTGACTTTTAGAGAACGGGAATCCATGGCTGTTACTTGAATATCGAGTGGTGGACCTTCGGGGGCTTTCGTACGGTTCATGAAAATACAAAATATTAAAAAGGAAAACGTGGTTAGTCCTAACTTAAGGCTAAGGTTAGAACGATGGTCATTGAGCAATAAACTTCAACACTGTGAGTCATAAAAAAGTAGAACCCAATACAAAAAACCACAACTTCGTGAAAAATGCTTCGATTTAAATGAAATTTGGCACTTATATAGAAGACTAGTGTAGGAACAAAAAATCTTGTTGCGGACATGCGACAAATCTCGGATTTTTTCATTTTTCAACAAGAGCCTGCTCACCGTGCTCGAGAAAAGGTTGAATTGCTGCAACTGGAAACGCCACAGTTCATCGAACTCAACCACTGGCCACCATAAAGTCCGGACTTGAATCCAGTGGACTACAAAAATTGGAGAGTTCTCCAGGAAAACGTTTACAAATCCAAGATTAATAATATCGAAGACTCGAAACTACGAATTAAGAAAATTTGGATTGAACTCGACCGGCATAATCGATTCGTCAATCAAAGAATGGCGCGTTAGACTTCTGGCTTGAGTAAAGGCCACCGGAGAACATTTTGAACACATTTTATAATTCATTTTTGTTCCTACACTATTGTTCTATGTAAGTTCCAAATTTTATTTAAATCGAAGCATTTTTTACTAAGTTGTGATTTTTTTATTGGCTTCTACGTTTTTATGACTCGAGTACATATTCGTCGCTGTAAACTTTTAAAATGATAAGATAAGGGTCATTTAAAAAGGACGTCCTTAAGAAAGGGTAAGATGTCTGCTGGCATGTGGACAGTTGGAGGGGGAAGCAATTATGGACCTCCACAAATGATAGTATTTTTCAATTTTTGGATTTCTGTTTACTTGAGTTTTAAAGGTCTGTGAAAGGGGAAATGTCCCCAGTCTCAAATGCACTTGGATTTTTAAAATCTCGGGAAAATCGGGAATTATGCCTAACTCTGTATTAAACAACGACGTCCTTTTTGAATGGCCTTTTAACAGGATACAAAGGATACGACTAATTTATTGAATTTTCAAAAAAATCGACTTCATTATTGGCCCATTTGCCATCGGGCAAACTGACCCGTCAATCACTATTCACATATTGTAAATACCAAAGGGAATTCTTTGGGGGTCCCCGAAACATTTTTAAATGGTTCTGACATCAAGTGCATTTTCATGGTCCTTCAATGGCCATTAAATGGTGAATAGGTTAAATCAGTTTCATACAAATAATTTTCATCAAAAATATTACTTCTTGTCAAATTGGCAATATTTGAAATATCGATTGATGCCCCACAAAACAAATGGTTTTCTAAATTATGCATATCAAAAATGACGTCTTTTTCGGTCTAAAAAGACGTCATTTTTCGGTCAAAAATGACGTCTTTTTTAATCAAAAAAGACGTCATTTTTTGGTCATTGTTTTGGTCATAAAGACGTCATTTTTGATAGACATTTTCACGTCATTTTTTGGTCATTTTTGTGGTCAAAAATGACGTCTTTTTGACCATCAAAAATGACGTCTAAATGACGAACTTTGCTACTTGGGTAGTATTTTTCTAAAACATTTGTATAATAATAATCACATGCATGCACTGTATAACTTACTAAAATGTACCAGCGATAAATCATTGATCTCTGTTAATTGGAAATATGTGTAAAATGTTTCACTTACCATCTTCATCGGTCGTTATGGTTACAACTCCACTGGGTGATCCAATTCCGATATCATTTTCAGCAAATATTCTGATGGGATAACTAGTTGCTGGACGCAAGCCCTTCAACACTGCTGTTGGATCCATTCCTGATAGTGTTATATTTCGTGCTTTATCCCAGATTTCTTTAAAATTCAACGAAAATATATTTTGTTTTAGTAAAGATACTTAGTTGATTGAATTTTAGTTAAATGATTACGCTTAGCAATAACGTATTTAGTTTAAAAGTTATATAATACTGTCAGTGTGCAATTGTTGCGATGTTTTAGGAAGTGTTTGACAATCTACATAAATGATTTGAAACTAAATATAGACGTTCGCGAGTAAAGGTTATGAAAAACTCGTGATTTCATTTCATAGTGTCTCATATATTTCAGTAATATTGGATTTCTCCAAATTAAATTTCTCAAAATTATGTTTTTTTTTAATAATAAGAATTTTTTATTATATAGATAAGAAAATGTAATTTATTATAAATATTATTTATTATAGTCTTGGTGGTTTGAAGGGGGATGGGTGTATGCATGGCCATTTATGAACATACATTGTATATATGGATTTTATTATTTATGGTTATACATGGTAATTTATAACCCATATGTGGACCTTACATGGCTATTTAGGACCCATATAAGGACCAAACATGGCTATTTACAACTCATATAGGGTCCGAATATAGTTATTTATGACACATATATGGACTTCAAATGGCTATTTAGGCATTTAGGACCCATATAAGTGCCATACATGATACATGGTAATTTAGGACCCATATATGGACCTTACATGGCTATTTAGGACCCATGTAAGGACCAAACATGGCTATTTATGGCTCATATAGGGTCCGTATTATGGTAATTTATGACATATATATGAACTTCAAATGGCTATTTAGGCATTTAGGACTCATATAAGGACCATACATGATACATGGTAATTTAGGACCCGTATATGGACCTCACATGGCTATTTATGACCCATATAAGGATCATGATACATGGCTATTTATTACTCGTATATGTACCATGCATGGTTATTTATGACCCACATAAATGTGCACTTATAAATATACAAAAAATTTAATTTTTGTCTTATATGTGTGACAAAAATCTCCTTAAAGTTAGTAATTCATCCCCCCCCTTCCTTCCTTTTTTCAGTCCCCCATATGACATTTGTTTGTTGACTGCTGAATGCTGAGTTGAGTTTAATTTAACATCAACTTGTCACACCTGGCCGATGTTGTTCACAAACATCAGCATGTTTTTTTTTGTATAATTTGCTTTGATAACGAATTATACAACAGTTATCATTATTAAAATTTATTCTTCTTATAATTTAGTCAACATTCAAATGATAAAAATGTTTTCAGTCTACGTTTGCATATATTTCCAGCTCCTTCTTTAGAGGTTTATACACGCGTCTTACATTTTCCTGAACAAAAATCGTAAAGTACTAAATTGGCACTTTATGAAAATGCTCACAATTTTTCTTCACTTCCGTTTTGTCAATTCTAAGATATATATTTTTTTTGTTTTATTCGAGGTTGCATTTTAGCGTAATTGATTTTTTTTCTTTACTTAGAGTTGACAATTTTTTCTGTTTTCTGTAGTAGCAGATGCGCACTTCTTAAAGTCTAGTAACAAAAAGTAGGCTAACACTTTATAAATGTCCGTGTCAACACTTAAAAAAATGCAAGAACCTTTTCTGAGCATTAAAAGTCGCTGGTTGGCAATTTGTTCTCGCAGAGACATTTTTTTTTTTATGTTTTAACCTTTTTATAAATTCTGTTCCGCGCTGTGGTTTTTCAAATGGCTTCTTGTAGACGCGCATATCTTAAGCATTTCTGCATTAAAGACATAAATGATGACCGCGAATTTAATGTCCCTGAACGCATTTACAATTTTAACAAAATTCCGACGTTTCTCAACGGGGTTTTAAAGGAAACCATTTGAAGGATGTTGCCCCACAAAAAGTCCTAAAAAACACAGCGAGTCATAAAAAAGTAGAACCCAATAAAAAAAATCACAACTTCGTGAAAAATGCTTGGATTTAAATGAAATTTGGCACTTACATAGAACAACAATAGTGTAGGAATAAGAATGAATTATAAAATGTGCTCAAAATGTTCGTGGTGGCCTTTACACAAGCCCGGAGTCTAACGCGCCATTCTTTGATTGAGGAATCGATTTTACGCTGGTCGAGTTCAATCAAAGTTTTCTTAATTCGCAGTTTCGAGTCTTCGACTTGTAAAACTTTTCCAGAAGAACTCCCCAAATGTTGTAGTCCACTGGAATCTAGTCCGGACTGTTTGGTGGCCAGTAGTTGAGTTTGATGAACTGTGGCGTTTCCGGTTGCAGCAGTTCAACTGTTTCTCGAACACGGTGAGCAGGCACACACCGTCTTGTTGAAAAATTAAAAAATTCAAGATTTGTCGCATGTCCGAAACAAGATTTTTGTTTATACACTATTCTTCTATGTAAATGCCAAATTTCATTTAAATCGAAGCATTTTTCACGAAGTTGTGATTTTTTGTATTGGATCTACGTTTTTATGATTCACTGTAAATATGACAATGTTTTAGAAATTGTTCCTATTGGTGCAAGAAAATGTATGCTTTTAGGGGTTTTTAGGGCAGTGAATTATTTTTGTGGTTCGGCCAGCATACTTTGGGTTTATTTGGGAATGTACTAGTCAATCTAAAAAATCAATGCGCATTATAAATCAATAGAGCTCACCAAACATTATCTTAAATAACATCAATGGCTTATGTTTTTCTGAGGTAGACATAGTTGGAAATGTTGTTTTATCAAAGTTTAATAATGCTTTTAAAGTATTATCTAATAGTAACATGGATGCAAAAGAAATGTAATTATTAGAATGTATCGCATTAAGGGGCCATCAAAAAAGGACGACCTCAAGAGGAGGGGAGGTCTTCTTGTATGTGGATACCATGTGGACGTGGAGAGAAGGGGGAGGGTTAGGATAGGGTTAGGATGGTGTTTTTCAGTTTTTGGTTTTTCTGTTTCATTGAGTTTTAAAGGACAGTGAAAGGTGAAATGGACAACGGAAAAAATGTGTCCGCAGTCCAAAATGTACTTCAATTTTTTTTTTTAAATGAATGGAATTGTTAACAAGGCAGGTGCTGGAAAATTTACTTTTCCCTTACTTTTCAGAAAATTTAAGGAAGTCTATGCGGGGGGGGGGAAGGAAGGGGAGGAGAAGGGGGTCTGGTCTAAAATGGTCATCATGTAGGCAGGGGGTGTGGAGTCAAATTTTCTAAAGAATTTCGTGGACGACCTTTTTGAATGACCCCTAACCATATGTAGAGAAAGCCATACATGCACGTGACCCATATGGATTTTCCACATATTGGGAGAGAACCGATCTGTCCCCTTCTCTTGCACACTCCACTATCTCACCCTTTGTCATCTTTTGTCTGCACTCTAACCTCTGTCGCCATCCTCATGCCACCACCTGATCATTCCTCTCATATTTGTTTGTCCTTTCCTGTTCTGTGCTAACTCGGCTGGGCCGGGTAACTGTAATGGGTTACCCAGCCTGCCCATGGTCCTCTCTGTCTTGCGAATTTCTGCAATATGCAAATATTGTCTCCATCGGTTGACCCATTACAGTATTTTACGAACTATAAGATGCACTTTTTTCTTCAAAAAATTGCCTCCAAAATTCAGGTGCATCTTATACTTGCGTCTTATACTACTTTTTTTGTTTTTAAAAAATTGCTTAAAAATTAAGGTGCGTCTTATAGTCCGTAAAATACGATATGTCCCATTCCGGATCAACCTGTAAATTTTTGGGCCCTTTTTAGCCTTAGTTGCCTTTGGGCCCTTAAACCCCAACTAACAACAACAACGTATGCATTTTTTCATTCGGGTTAATATTTTAAAATATATTTAATTTATTAAAAATAATCAAAATTTTGATAAGGGTCATGAACGTATCTAATATAGTATTGCAAATTAGTCACTATTTAACCAGTCATATCTCATACAATTTTCAATAAATTGCAATACACATCTTCCAAAAATACCAGATTCCCCATTGATTTTAATGAATTTCTGGAATTATATCGCCTAGTCGCCTGTCACGTCAAAAACACGTACTTGCTCATTATTGAAGGTCTTAGGGCAAGCGTCTTAGCTGAACGTAGTTTGTCTTATATACTTATTGGCTTTTTGTCTTCACAGAGAAATGTGTGGTTGCTTAAAGATAATTATCGCCTCATTATTGCGCATTAATCAATGCCAGGAATTTCTCTCTGTGCAATTCTTCTCTTTGGATGCTAAGTTAGGATGAATAACAGACATGAAGTTGCCATGGGCACCTAACAAACTGTGAATGTGTGAACATATCTGTACATATGCTGATGATAGGGCTACTTGTGGTGTCATAGATCTAGTGAAAAGCTTTATTATGCATATTTCGCTGCAAATTGCATGCTTCGGATGATGCACAACTGCGATAGAAATAAAACAGTTAAATGCAAATGGTTTCAAATGAGTGAGGAAAAAAAATAATTTCTGAGGGAAAACTCTTCTAGAGTCGTGAACCTTTTTTTGAAAAACATGAAATATGTAAAGCGTGTTTGTTATGGTCTGTGGTTCTCTATGAAATTTATCGTTGAGGATGCTCCCCAACAAAGATTTATGGCATCATCACATTTTTCAAAAAAGTCAAAATACACTCGTATGCAAAAGACATCAGTTTGCGTTTTTATATTTTCACATTAATTTCAATGCGTGCGAGGAATTAAATAAATACACGGTGGCCACACATAAAAAAGACCTTTTTCATAAATTCTTAACTATGTTTTGTTTTTTAATAAAGGTAAATCCAATTTATTGGATAACGGCCCTTAACAAATCTAGGTGCCATGCTAGTTGAATATGAACCCTCCTTGTGAGGGTTCGAAATAGGAGTGCAATATTCCAACATAGGGCGAACCAGAGCCAGTTTCCTTTACATTTTCCTCACATTCTCCAAATAGGTGTTGAATGAATCCAATGCGTTTGTTCATTGCACAACCATTTTTGTGAAATGGGAATTCCAAGAGAGGTTTTTGGTAATATGAACCTCCATACCAGTGGCGGCTCGTCTTGGGCACTATGGAACTGCTCAATCCAAATCACTGGATATCATCGATAACATTTAATATAATGTCTTTTTTTCTTTAATTCTTTCTAATTTAATTTATTCTTAATCTATTCTTTCTAATTTAATTTATTCTTAATCTGTTCTTTAATTTATTTAATTAACTATTTAGCCATCCCCCAGTTAATGAAAAAGATTTTAAAAATTTTGTATGCAACTGTGCGTTTCACAGCTCCAGCAGCACAGTGTTTGACTGTTGTGCGCATGTGCACATAGAAAGTTGCACGCCAGGCTGCGAGGTAGGGAGATGACTGTCGCTCCCACAGTCACAGCAGCATTACTTCGCAGCACCCCCACTTATTTTTTATATGAGCCACCACTGATTCCAAGAGTAGATTTAGTAATATGAACCCCCAGATACTTAACAATATCAATGACAGCAGGTTTAACACCATCCAGTACTCAGAAACCTCTGCCTTCATCCATATCATCATATACTATATTGGAATCGTCCACAAAGTTTTGAACTACTAGACAGCAACTTTCGAAGGTCGTTTATGAATAAGTGGAAAAGTGAGGGCCCAAGAATGCTACCCAGGGGTGTCCCAGAGGTTATATCTGACAAGCTTGATTCAGCTCTATTAATTACAACACTTATCTTCCTTCCTGTTAGAAAGGCGGATATCCATGAAATTGTAAGGGGATTAATTCCATATGATTTAAGTTTTAATAATAAACGTTGATGAGGAACAGTGTCAAATGCTTTGAAAACAATGTTCGTGCTGTTTAAACGTATATCATCTTGTTGTTGTTTTAATTGAAGATGGTACAATTTTATGGTGACATGCATCGATAAACCCTACCTCAAAATCTAGCAATAAAAATACAATTTCGTAATGAGTTTTTGGCCCAATGCAAAATCCTTAGCTTAGGATTTATTGGATCATTACTTTAAATGGTCTAAGTGTTAATTGGTAGTATAACATGGTTTTAATAACAAGGTGGAACCGGCCATAAATCTAAATTATAGCAAATTATATTTAATTACGAGCAATAAAGATTTTTTATAAAATAATTATATACATTATGTATACCTGCTTCAGACCGATATTGCACGATATATTTAGTGATGGGACTGTAGCCGTTGAATGGCTTCTGCCAAGAAAGATGCACATTTCTGCTGCTTTTTGAAATTATTGTCAGACTTTTAGGGGCTTCTGGTGGTTCTGAAAAAAAAAGCCATTTTAATTAATATTCAATTAAAAAAAAATTATGAGAATTACAAATATATTAGAAGGCTTTTGAAATGTTGTCTAGAATAAGGTTTTTTAAAACACTTGATTTAATTAAACGTGAAAAAGCCCTGGTAGAAACATTATACAGGTACATACTTTGGGATATATGAACCTACTGTGGGATATATGGTCCTACTGTTGGATATATGGACCTACTGTTGGATATATGGACCTACTGTGGGATATATGGACCGACTGTGGGATATATGGTCCTACTGTGGGATATATGGACCGACTGTGGGATATATGGTCCTACTGTGGGATATATGAACCTACTGTGGGATATATGGACCTACTGTGGGATATATGGACCTACTGTGGGATATATGGAGCGAATGTGGGATATATGGACATACTGTTGGATATATGGACCTATTGTGGGATATATGGACCTACTTTGGAAAGATTGACCTACTTTGGAAAGATTGACCTATTTTGGGATATATGGACCTACTTTAGGATAAAGTAGTACAATGTATGGGCATTATATATTCAAATAAGGACCATATTAAAATGTTAATGGCCATATACTATAGGCTATTTTTAGACTTTGTTTCCATATATGGGCACACAACCTAGTCCAGTTTAAATCATAATGAACCTATGGCATATTACCATACATGTCCACATATAGGGCACTAAAAATAGTTACTAGTCAAATAGGCCCTTTGCATTTATAGCCAAACAGCACTTTTTAACCTATATGTAATTTCAAATGCGTCCAATTTCTGCTCTGATCAAATATAGAATCTATTATTTATGTCCATATATTGCCAATATTTTCCACCCAGGGGAGGGAATGCTAATCCAAGTAATTTCCAAGTATAATTAAGTTTTAAAATGTTATTTTTCAACATATCAGATGCAATTATTTTTTAAAAAGGCCCCATTATCAATCGATCCACTACAAAATTCATTCATGATGTTTAGTAAAATATCTAAATTGTTAATATCCTTACCTTTCACTTGCAGATATATTTTAGAAATATCTAAACCGAATGCATTTGAAGCTTCACAATGGTATTCATTTGAATCTCTTCTTTCTATTCTCGCAATTATTAACTCTGAAGTTAATCCATTCAAACTGGGTCTTTCCTTTATTATAAATCTACATTGGTATAAAAATAAAAAGTAAACATATGTAACGGTTTGATTTTTTGTTATTCTTCTGTCATGCTTTAAACGTTGTTATTTAATGTTCAGTATTTAAACGGTTTTAATGAATAATACATATACGAGTAGATTTCAAAATAATCAATTGCAACCTTAAGCAAAATTGATTTTTTTTAAATCTTTTTTAAATGCAAAGATCGCATTTAATTTTACTTGTTTTGACAATTGAATCAGTCTACGAATAACTTGGATTGGATATATTTCCTTAAAGAAAGATGTGGGACAATTTGATAATTTTATTATAATAACATGCCTGAAGTCAATACATTTAATTTAATTTTTTTTTTAATGAATTTATACTATCGACATTACTTTTATCGCGTGTTAAGAAAAAGGACATAATTACCAAAGACAAAATAAATATAAATATATTTAAAAATTTAACCTTGTAAACATGGATGCGAATTAAAATTCTTCTTCAAATATAATAATTTCGTTATTCAATTTGTTTTCATGCAGCACAATTAACACAAAGTTAGGCATATTTCCCGACTCTCCCGTGCATATAGATTGACACTGAAATGCATTTCAAATTGTATTTTGAATGTATTTTAAAATGCATTTCAAAATGTATTTCCAAACGCATTTTTAAATACATTTTTAGAAATGCATTTTCGGTGTCTCAATCTATATGTATTTTAAATGCATTGCAAATCATTGTAAATGCATTTTTTGTTCCGTGTGGGTCTTTTTGAATGGACCCTTAAGGCACTAGTGCAGCATCCTGTATGCGCAATTTTTGAATAAACAATCTTGTTTTGTATATAATTTAAGGAAGTGGAATTAGTGAGGCATCTAGACTCGTGCAAAACCCTTAAAAAGCACACGGTTGGTTGCTTCTGCTTTTCATAAACATACGAAGTAAAGTAAGCGCGAATTTTCTTTCTTAATCAATAGATTTAGGAATCCATGGCAATGGCATTCACCTTTGTCCATTATTAGGTGATATTGTTTTTCCCATTGTTTTCCACTTGATTGAGATGGGTTCGTCCCCTTTAGAAGTACACGATAAAACTGCATCTTTTCCCTTCACAACGGACTGATTTCGATGTTTTTCTTCGAAATACGCAGCAACTGTTGGGTAGAAACACAATGTTTACACATTACATTTGTTCGTGTTTTACTTAATGAAAATAATTATGTAGTAATGGCACAAGTTTTATAAAGCTAAAGTCACTTTAATTACAATCGTATATTTAGACCGGTGTTTTTCAACTTTTACCAACTCATGACACACACAAAATGTTGTTAACAGTCTCGCGATATACTGAATGTTGAGCCAAAATTATCATGGCACGCCATAAAGTTATATTTTCTTAATGAGTGTAGACATGATTTAAAATGTCTGGTGTTGACTATTTATCTGCTTGATTTTTTAGTACTTTTCTGTACTTGTTAGTTATGTTTTGAAATGCTGGGAAGTATTTTCAATAATTAAAACAACTACTAGATGTTAAATATCAAGGTAATATATAAATGTAATTAATTTCAAACTCTCTGAATTGCTTGAACTTTACACTCATTTCAATGTGGAAAAATTATACGGTTCCGTCAAGTTTAATTTTTAAAAGGATTCAAAATAAAATTAATTTAAAAATTTGGATAACTACACCCATACCTCACTTTACGGCCTAGATATGTTCCGGAAAAGTTAGCCATAAAGCGAAAAGCCGTATAACGAATATATCTATATATGTTTTTGGCCATATAGCGAGGTGAAGGTGTACTTTTAAAAACATGCTAGCGCAGTATTTATAAACCTTATTCAACTCACGTCATACATAATGCCCATTTTAATTTTTATTATTTACAATTAGTGTATAAAATGTACAACTTTAACCCTCCAACAAATTTATGAGGCACACTGGTTCAAACAACACTGTATTAGCGTAAAGCCTGGTCACACTAACGATAGCAAGGAGCAAAAGCAATGTTTTTGAAAACATGTTGTCGATAAAAGCTCGCTTACCAAGTTTCCGACCTTATGTTTTAGCAAATTTCTATGCTTTTTTGCTTTCAAAAGCATGTTTTTGGAAACATTTCACCGATCGTCCAAGAGGCGGTCGGGATCAAAGGAAACAAAAGTTTCCAGTTTAAGACTATTGTTTCTGATTCTGATTGAGTAGCTAACCCTTTGAGCCCCTACAAGGAGGCGCTTCTGTGCCACACATATGCAGGTTAAACATACTATTCCACTTTACCCCCTCTTCCCATTTCCGTACTCCTTGCTGCACTCCAAATCTGCATTGTCTGCTTGTCTGACTTTTTGTTTCAATCCATACCACCCCATAAGCAAACATTTGGCAGATTTAATGACCTCTAATAGCTGGTTTCCCTCTCCAATAAATTCCAGCTATTGTTGTACATGGGATGTACTTGGTGGTTGCACCACAGGGCCACTTTCCACTTTCACCAGTAGGTCAAAGACAATTAAATGGAGGTCTGCCCCTATTGTCTTTGTAGTAGTGTCATCATTTCAAAACTTTTGCTCGGTTTTTTCTGCTTTTCTTGATATTTACACCTCTGCTTTTGGAAACATGTTCAGGAAAGTATGTTTTCGTGTTTCCGTGTTTTCTGCGTTTACTCCGCGCTTTCGTTGGTGAAGACCCGGCTTAAAGAATTATTGTTGGGGAATGCTAAATTATGCAAATATACAATGTTTATTTCGTGAAGTTACACTATTTTGTCATTGTTTTATATTTGCAAAATTTGAAGACGAAACTTTGTGTTTCGCTCTTTCGAATATACGAGTTTAAAAGTTCACTGCGGCTTATAAACGAGACTCTTTGATTTGTTGCAATTGCATTTGTCTAGCTATATCCAACAATACGAGTTAGGATATGAACAAAAATAGCTTTTTGAAATATATGCTCGTTGTAGACTCTTAAAGATGCACCAGACATAAATTTAAAACATTGGCGGACCTGTAGGAAAAATTACTACGAGAACAATAAATATGCCTCGAGTCCTAAGCCTTTGGATATTTCCCTAGGTCCTCGCATGCATTTTACGAGCAATTAATTTTATCCCGAGTTGTAATAAATATCTTACCTTGTACATCTAAGTACACCACTTTGCTAAGTTCCGGTCCTACATCATTGCTGACTTGACACAAGTAATAGCCTTCGTTCGATTCTTGGACTTCCTTGAAAATAAGAGATCCATTTCTGGCTTCCTGGACGTTGGAGATGATTTGACTGACCAACTTGTAATCTCTAGGAGTTCTTCCTAGTGAAACAAAAACCTTATAAAATTGCAAATATTTTAAATTATATAGGCAGGGGTAAAAAGAAATAAACGAGACTTTTTATATACGTATGGCTAGACCAGAAGATGTATGACCAGATATTTGCATATAAGGGGTGATCCATAAATTATGTCACACTTTTTTGCCTCTTTTAAAACACCTTTCCACCCCTTTGTCACAAATTTTACTACACCCCATCCATAATGATGTCACAACCCGTCGATTACCCTTCCCCCCAATTATTTTTATAATCTATATTCTTTTATAATTTAATTTGTTAAAATACTTAAAAATATCGGAAAACTTAATTTTAAATTAATGAAACCAATGTTGATATTAATAACATTAAATTAAATAATAGATTGCTATGATGATTGATGAGTAGCAATCGTGAAGAAAGTTTTAAGTCACTACAGGACCCAAATCTTTTTTCCCGACTGCTATTCAAAATTTCAAATGTTAAAAAAAT